>JBBPDI010000009.1:17972700-17995873 GCA_037974545.1 Cucumis variabilis | reverse complement strand
TATCATAAAACTATCATAACACTACCTAAATAACACTTCTCCCAAACACATCTTATCATAAAACTATCATAACACTACATAAATAACTCTTCCTCCAAAGACATCTTATCATAATAACTATCATAACATTACTCACATAACCCTTCTCCCAAACACATCTTATCATAACACTACTCACATAACCCTTTCCCCAAACACATATTATTATAAAACTAGTTTTATCATAACACTAGTTTTATCATAACCGTAACCCTCCATAACTCAACCCTTCCCCCAAACACACCCTAAAGGATTTACTGGTGGATATGAGGAAAATGTCACCAAGAAGAGGTGCACGTAGGGCTGGTCTCAGAGGCCGAGGTAGAGGAGTAGAGTGTAACCAGCCTACTGAGGGCTAAGCAAAATAGAACGTCCCTATTACACATGTTACTCATATAGATCTGGCTGCCTCGTTCACTCACCTAGATTAGAGATTTACAAAGCTTATTGCTGCTGCTATGGCTCAGAACCAGCCTGCACCAACAGTCCATGCACAAGAACCAGTTGTACAACATCAACAAAATGTACAAGCTCAGGTCTCAGCTGAAGCTAAACATTTGATGGATTTAAAAAGTACGATCCTCAAACTTTTGATGGATCACTGGAGGAACCTACCAAGGTAGAATTGTGGTGGTCCTTTATGGAAACCATCTTCCATTATATAAGGTGCCTAGAGGAACAAAAGGTTTAGTGTGTTGTATTCCTACTCAGAGGTAGAGGTATTATTTGATGGTGATCTGCAGAGCGAATGCTGGGTGGTAATTTGAATTAGATCACTTGGAACTAGTTTAGAGAGTGCTTTTACACTAAGTTCTTCTCTACTAATCTTACAAATGCTAAGCGCTAGGAGTTCTTAGATTTCAAACAAGGATAGATAACGGTAGAAAAGTATGATTAAGAGTTTGATATGCTTTCTCCTTTTCCCTGAGTTAGTTGATACTAAGCAGGCTAGAGTAGAGATGTTTGTTAGAGGTTTGAAGGATGGGATTAGAGGTTTCATGCAAGCATTTAAGTCAACTGCTCAGGCTAAAGCACTACGCCTGATAGTAGACATGAGTATTCAGAAAGATGATATTCAGCCAAAGAGGTTTGACAATGGAACATTATTTGGACAGAAGAGGAAATCAGATCAAAAGTCTGTTGAAGTTCAATTGAGGAACTTGAGATCAGGCGAAGACTTTTTCCGTTACCAGCAGAACCCCATTAAGGTAGGTGAAGTTACCAGAGAGAAACCGTTGTGCAATACTTATGGAAAGCACCATCTAGGCCACTATTTGTTTGGAACCATGACTTGATTCAAGTGTAAGCAAGAAGCGCATACAACTAAAAAATGTCCTTTGAGACTTACTAGGGCTGGGCAAAGCAGCTAGGGGGCAAGAGCACCACAACAAGGCAAAGTCTTTGACACCAACAAATCTGAGGTTGAGAAAACTAGCACAATGGTGATAGGAACGCTTCCCATGTTAGGGCATTATGCCTTAGCTCTGTTTGATTTTGGTTCATTTTACTATTTTATATCTTAAGTATTTAAAACACATGCATGTCTAGAAGTAAAGACCCTTGATTACGTTTTTAAAACACATGCATGTCTACTCCATCTAGAAAAATTATGTTGTCAAAAGAAAAGATAAAAGCATGTCAAATTGAGATAGCCAACCGTGAATTGGATGTAACCTTATTAGTGTTAGATATGTGTGATTTTGATGTAATTCTAGACATGGATTGGCTAGTTGCTAATCATGCTAGTATAGATTGTTCTCTCAAGGAGGTAGTGTTCAATACTTCTGTAGAGTTTAGTTTTAAATTAAAGGAGTAGAGACTATGGTATTGCTTAAAGTGATATCATCTATGAAAACCAGCAAGCTACTCAACCAGAGTACTTGGATTATCTTGGCCAGTGTGATGGATACTAGAGAAGCTGAGATTTCTTTGACATCAGAACCTGTGGTAAGGGAATACCTTAATGTTTTTCTAGAAGAGTTTCTAGGACTTCCATCTCATAGGGAGATTGATTTTGCTATTGAGTTAGAGCTAGTCACCTTTCCTATTTTGAGAGCCTGGTATAGAATGGCTCCAGCTAGCTGAGCTGCAGGTCCAACTACAAGAATTGCTAGACAAAGGTTTTATCTGATATAGTGTGTCACCTTAGAGAGCACCTATACTGTTTGTAAAGAAGAAAGATGGGTCGATGCGTCTTTACATTGACTATAGAGAGCTTAATAAGGTAACAGTGAAGAACAGGTATCTGCTGTCCAGAATCCATGATTTTTTTGATCAACTGTAGGGAGCCAATGTGTTCTCTATGATTGATTTACATTCAGGCTATCACCAGTTGAGGATTAGAGACAGTGATATTCCTAAGACTGTCTTTCGTTCCAGATATGGACATTATGAATTCATTGTAATGTCTTTTGTCTTGATAAATGCTCCTGTTGTATTCATGGATTTGATGAACATGGTGTTTAAGGATTTCTTAGACATTTTTGTAATAGTTTTTATTGATGATATCTTGGTTTACTCCAAGACAGAGGCTGAGCATGAGGGCCATTTGCATAAGATTTTGGAGACTCTTCGAGCCAATAAACATTATGCTAAAGTTCCAAAGTGTGAATTCTGGCTAAAGCAGGTGACTTTTCTTGGCCAGTAGTATCTAGTGAGGGAGTTTTTGTGGACCCAACAAAGATTAAAGCTAGTACCAGTTGGCCTCGACCTTTTATTTTCAGTGAGGTTCGTAGTTTTCTGGGTTTAGAAGGTTACTACAAAAGGTTCGTAGAAGATTTCTCTCGTATAACCAGTACTTTGACTTAGTTAACCAAGAAAGAGACTCCTTTTGTTTGGAGTCCAACTTGTGAGGGTAGTTTCCAGAATCTTAAGCAGAAGCTAGCTATTGCACCAGTCCTTACAGTGCTAGATGGATCTAGGAGTTTTGTGATTTACAGTGATGCCTCTAAGAAGGGTGTCTTGATGAAGCAAGGTAAGGTGGTTGCTTATGCCTCTCGCCAGGGGAAAGTCATGAGCAAAACTATCCTCCACATGATTTAGAGTTGGCAGCAGTAGTTTTTGCACTTAAGATTAGGAGGCACTATTTGTATGGTGAGAAGATACAAATCTTTACTGACCATAAGAGCCTGAAATACTTCTTCACTCAGAAGGAGTTAAATATAAGACAATGAAAGTGGCTTTAGTTAGTAAAGGATTATGATTGTGATGTATTGTATCATCCAGGTAAGGCGAATGTGGTAGCTGATGCTCTTAGTAGAAAAGTATCACATTCAGCAACACTTATTACTAGACAAGGTTAGTTACACCGAGACTTTAAGAGAGCTGAGATTGTAGTATCAGTAGGTCCAATCACCTCATAGTTAACTCAGTTAACAGTGCAACTGTGAGACTTGTTTTTAATTATAGTATAGGAAGTAAAATTTTGGCTAGAACTACTATAGAAATTGGCCTTTGAATATATGTGCGGAAAGGATTAAGTGATAAAATCTTTTATTGTTAGAATAAGTTTTACGATTAAGAAGTTAGTTTGCGAGGTAGTTTTGAGAAAAAAAGGATTTGCAGTAGAATCTATAAGTCTAAATGCTCTCAGTAGAAAGTTCGTAAGTTTTAAAACGACTAGGTTTTGGGTAGTCTCCACGATAAGAACCAAGAGTTTTGCAATGAGGAAGTCTGCATGGAAGGCTTTAAGTTTAAATTTAGGATAAGTGTTCTACGTGAGTAAAAGTTGGTTAGTTCGCTAGAAAGGTTTCTTGTAATATATATAACTACGCGATAAGGTTATTCGTGAAAATTGTTGTGGTTAAAGTTATTTGTGTTATGGAGTTAGGAGAGAAGTAAAGTCTGACTAAAAAAATGTCAAATCTGATTCAATAGGGGTTAACGTGAGATTAAGAAAATGTCTCTTCCCTCTCCACGAGTACAGAAGGAAAAGGAGAATTTTTGTTAAAGTGTGGTGAGGAGTTTTCTTCTTAAGTGTTTTGTAGTTCCGCTTTACTATTTTGAAAGATGATTTCAAATGTGAGTTTCAAAAAGAGATCTCAATGAGACGTTTGTGTGTTCTAGCATTATAAAAATCATGTTAAAGCTTGATTTGATGATTCCTTGATATGATGCTAACTTTTATGTGCACAAAAAGAGTCAGGGCGCCGTGGTACGGGGCACATGATGATAAGAAGCTAGCTTATGCCTTGAAAAGAGCGTATAAAGCTTAGTGTCCAAGTGTAGAGAACAATTCGGATGCTATTGATACAATAGTCAAACACGAGGTAATGAGACCAAGTGTAGAGAATAATTCAGAATCCTTGGCGAAAGGAATGAATGTTAATTACTTATGTGTTTATGTGAAATTGTTATGTAATGCATATATTAAGCATGAAGAAAGGTTTATGGTGGATGAAATTATTTGATGTTATTTATGGAAAATGATGTTTATGAAAAGGTATTGCAAAAAGGATTTCATAAAATCTCAGTCTTTTAGGCACTTTTTAAAAAATTCATCTTCCTGGATCAGACATTTAGGCCAAGTAGAGAAGGTTGAAGGTTTTGCGACGAGATGGCTCCGACGTTTTGGAAATAAAGCATTGGTTGTTTGGTTAAAGTGTTGTAATTATGTATCAAACGCCTGTTATTAATAAATCTTTTGGTAGGTATTTATTATACTTGGCGTTTAGGTTGACCATCATTGCATTTTAAGGTTTGTTGATAGTATAAAAGGAGTTGAGAATAATATTTTATGATAAGAAAATTTCAAAGTTGTATTAAACTCACATCCTATTCCTACTACTTTGATATTTTCGTTGATAGTACGGTTTAGAGTGTGACAACAACCGAATTTGAGGCAGAAAATTATTGTTGATTAGCGTAATGATCCTTATTTGGTTGAGAAGCATCACCTTATAGAAACAGGGGAGGCTGATGAGTTCTCCAAATCCTTTGATGATAGGCTTTTGTTTGAGAGTCATTTACGTGTTCCAGCATACACTGTAGTTAAGACTGATATGTTGAATGAAGCTTATCGTTCCCTATTTTTCATGCATCTAGGTAGCACAAAGACTTACTAGGATTTGGAAAGAGTTTATTGGTGGCTTGATATGAAGAGAGAAGTGACATATTTTGTTAGTAAGTGCTGGATGTGCCAGCAGGATAAAGCACCTAGACAGAAACTATCAGGTTTGCTACAACCTTTGAAGTGTGTCCGATTGGAAGTGGGAGAATGTGTTGATGGATTTTATTGTAGAACTACCTAGAACCCTGAAGGGTTATACATTGATTTGTGTTGTTGTCGATAGACTTACGAAATCAATGCATTTCATCCCAGGGAGATCCACTTATACTACTAGTAAGTAGGGGTGAAATTGGGTTGGGTTGGATTGGGAGACATTCTCAACCCAATCCATATTTTTGGGTTATTTAGGTTGGCAACACAAATTTAGTTTCCAACCCAAGCCATAAAATATGGATTGGGTTGGATTGTCGGGTTGTATAGGTTTTTTTCTTTTTTGTTTCTAGTTACATTTAAATCGAGTTGTATAGGTTTGTTACATTTAAATTTCAAATATACATAATTCAAAATTTTATACAATAAATTCAAGCTAAACATTCATAAATTCAAAGTTACAAACACAAATAAATTCAAAATTACAGACACAAATAAATTAAAAATTACAAACACAAATAAATTTAAAGTTCTTAAAATACATAAATCCAAAAATTACCCATAGATGTTCATTAAGTTCATTTTTAATAATAAATGAATAATAAAGTTCAAGATACAACACAATCTAAACCTAAAAGAATAAGAAATCTAATTGTTTTTTTATTAAATAAATTATTATTATTATTATTATAATTATATATATATATATATATTATATTAATTTGGGTTGGGTTGAGTTGAACCGAATTTCTCAACCCTCTAATCCGAGACCAAACCTAACCCGAAAAAATTAAAATTTTTTAACCCAACTCAACCCTTATAATATGGGTTGGGTAGTCCGGGTTATTCGGGTTCAACTCGTATTCTTACACACCTACTAGTAAGTGGGCACAATTATATTTAACTGAGATTGTGAGACTGCACAGAGTGCCCATATCGATTGTTTCTAGCAAAGATGCTCGTTTTACTTCCAAGTTCTCGAAGGAACATCAGACTGCCAATGGCACGAGGTTAAATTCAGTACAATTTTTCACCCACAGACTTATGGTTAAATTGAGCTTTTGAACCAAAGTTTAGAGAACATGCTATGAGCTTATGGATTAGAGTTTCTAGGTAGTTGGGACTCTCACTTGCATTTGATGGAGTTTGCATATAATAACAGTTTTCAGACAACGATTGGCATGGCACCATTTGAGGTCCTGTATGGTAAATGTTGCAGATCTCCTCTTTGTCGGGATGGGGTTAGTGATCAGAGATTGATGAGTCCTGAGTTAGTTCATTCTACTAATGAGGCTATGTAGAAGATTAGAGCACGTATGCAAACAAAATAGAGTAGCAAGAAAAGTTATGCTGATGTGAGATGGAAAGATCTTGAGTTTGATATGGAAAACAAGGTGTTGTCGAAAGTAGCACCTATGAAGGTTGTTCTACGATTAGAAAAGAAGAAAAAATTGAGTCCTCATTTTGTTCGACAGTTTAAGATTCTAGAGTGAATTGGCCTTATGGTGTATCGTTTGGCATTTCAACCATCACTCTCTGCTATTCATAATGTTTTTCATGTTTCAATGTTGAGAAAGTACGTGGTATATCTGTCTCATGTAGTGGACTACGAGCTATTGGAAATTGATGAGAATTTGAGCTATGTAGAGCAACCAATTAAGATTTTCGCTACAGAGGTAAATATGCTTCGTAACAGAAGGTTACATCAGTAAAAGTTTTGTGGTAGAATCACCAAGTTGAAGAGGCTACGTGGGAGAGAGAGGATGACATGAGAGCTTCTTACCCAGAGTTGTTCAAGGATTAGAACTTTTGAGGGTGAAAGTTCCTTAAGGAGGAAAGAATGTAACCCCCCAAAATTTGAGGCATTTATTCTTAACCTAATTGTTTTATTCTATTAAGATTTTAAAATTTTGGGTGTTATTTTATTGAAGTTTGGTGTGGAAGAGTAATAATATTATAAAAGAATAACAATAACAATAATATTGTTATTGTTGTTGTTGTTGTTGTTATTATTATTATTATTATATTAAAAAGAGGAATTATCATTTCACTTGCCATACCCTTCAATCTTCTTCTTCTTCATTTTTCTATTCGACCACCGTCGCCCATCTCTTGTTCTCCATCAGTCGAAGCCTTCATCCGTTGAAGCCAAGCGCCCAACTAAGTTGCACGTAGTGTCGTATTGTGTCTTAGTTAGACAAATAGAGGCTTCCTTTGTCAATTTTGTTCGCGTGCCAAGTTTTCCGATTTAGGTTGTTTTGGCTGTTAAGTCCCATCTCTCACTGCCCAGACCTCATCGCCAGTAATCATTTAACCACTTGAAGTCGATATTTCTTCCAACCGCACGTTGAGCTAAAGTGAACAACTTCCATGTCTCCAGGCCACGCCCAACTTTCTTCATCATCGAGTTGTTCACCTTCGTTTGAGCCATCCCTGCCTATCCCAATCTACATGCATCGGTTCCAACTAATCGAAGTTGTTGCCTCTACCTTATTGTGAACTGTTGTAGTTAAGGTAAGGGTGGAATTTGTGGATTTTTCTGGTTGTTTTCATAGCTGTTGTTTAAGTACTAATGTTGTATTATTTGATTGACTTATTATTTGTTCCTTGAAGGTGATATTGGTGAATTTGTGTTTGAATCCTTGTGTTTCATAGTAAGCTTCGTCAGAAGTTTATTCTTCATTTATGTGGGTAAGTTTGGAATTCACATTTGGGTGAATTGAATGGGTGAAAGTAATTCATTTCTCTTCAATTAAGTTTAGGCTAGCTCATTGGACTTTCGTTCAATAAAGAAGCTTAAGTAAAGTTAAGGTAAGAGATTTCTACTACTAGACTCTAAATTGAAATTTGAAAGTATCGACTGAAAGGATTTGACTGCTATATGTATATTGAAGTTTGAACGTACTAACTGAATGGATTCTACTCAACTGGAATACTTTAACTAATATGTAGATTTAAATGTGATTATTGATAACTAGTATGATTGATTAAACTGTGATATGCACTAGTGTTCATTTTTTACTGGTTATATGTAGAAAAGGAGGTATATCGATAATTTTAATTGTACTTTGATGTGATTGTTATGAACTATTTGAATTCAATTGAGGAAAATTGTTAGCTTTATCTATGGAGCAATGTACTTTGCAGGTGTCCTATGGAAGCACCACTTGTTGTGCATCCTTCCGGAGCAATAGACTCATTATGTCATCCTATGAGATCATGAGACTGTTATGATGCAGGGTACCTCCCAATATGAAGTTAACTGTTTTTACCCTTAACGAGACCAGTAGTGGGTCTCTTACTGGGTATGTTTTATACTCACCATTTAATGTTTAACTTTTAAGTCAAAGCTAATACGAGACAGAGATCGACAAGGAACAAGAAGGACACGTGATCACCATATGGAAACACAATTTTCAAAATTTGCTTTCGCTTACAGTCTTTAATGTTTTTTAAGGTTTTATGATTAAAATGAGTTTTGTGGTTTGAACAACTACTTTTTTTTAGTGACTTTATAAACTATACTTTTATATTTTTATTTTGTTCAAATAGGGCCTGACTTGAACTTTTATTTGATGATTGTTCTTTAATCAGTTTGAAAAATCTTTGATGTTATTGACAATTATTTTGGATTATTTAGTAGAGAGTCTTTAGGTCGAAGTAGTGATCTCAACTTAGTTTGAAATTTGGTTCGTTACACAATAACTTCAAACTCTATGAAAATTTAGCGAATCAAATCAATCGAGTCATTTTGAGTTTGTTTTTTTCGGCCATAAGTTTTCTTAAGAGAAATTTGAAGAATTTTGAAGCCTTAGAGAATCAAATCGATCGAAATCTGATAAGGACCTACAAGTGAGTGCAAAAAGGAAAACTTGAGTTAAAGCCTTGACGCAGGCATTAGTTGTTTGTGATTGTGAGTGGTTATTTTTCGTAAAAATAATTTTGAAAATTTGCTTGAATGAATCTATAAATGTGATTCTTTAAGAGATTAGGATATATGCCTTTTCCTTTATGCTTTCTAATTCTAAAATGCAGCATCTTTTGCACAAACTGGACTTAGTTGTGTAGAAATGAAAATGATCATACCTTGCATGAGAAGTGACAACTAATGATTTAAAAATGCAACTAATAATTTAGAAGTAACCCTTACAACTAAAAAAATGTCTAGTAAACGATTCTCGTGAAGAAAATATATTTGGAGACATCTCTTTGAATATGAGAATATGCCAAAAGCATTATGGGTATACATATCAATATGTGTGTGCATATATTTTGATACTCTTATGATTGCTTGGATGGAAGAAATGATTGAGCCCTGAGGTATACATAAGCTTAATAAAACTAAAATAAAACGACTTTATACCTTACGCATTATGATACTCCATTCTTGTTGTGTGATCTGGAATAAAATGCCTCATCCATGTTGTATGTTCTTGGATGGAATGCCTCATCCATGATGCATGATCTTGGATGGGATGCCTCATACTTACTATGTGAGCTGGTATGGGATGCCATTTGCTTGTTGTGTGATCTAGCAATGGAAGACTCTTCATGGATACAAAAATTAAAAAGACATGCTAAAGGCATTGAGCTTACTCCGCATAGCTGCAACTTGATAAATTAGTGTGGTAAATGCTTGAGCCAAGGCAAGGGTACAAAGACTTAATTTAACGTACAAAACGTTTACCTCAAAGGGGTTACACGATGAGGGTCTAGGCGACATGCCTGCCCTTAGTCGTAGAGAGTAACTTTAGGGTGAGGCGTGACGAAGTATTAAAGATGAGACATTTTGACTTGAACTAGGTGATAAGAGTTGATTTGAGTAGTTTTCAACAAAGAGTTATGCAATAGGATGTTTGGTGTTTTAGTACAACTAGACGATTAAAGGTCTCCACAAGTTCGAACAAGGCATTGAAGAGAGGAAACGTCTAGGAAATTTCCTAAGTTTTCTTAATAGACCACGTGTGAAGGTTTGAGCTAAGCAAAATTAAGTGAAACCTTACACTTACACATGTACCACTAAGAGTAGAAGCTGACAAAATGATAAAAGTTTAAAAGTGACCAATCTCTTTTTGGACTAGTATAAATAAGGAAATGAAGTCAGGTTGTCAAGCATTGTTACTCTGGAAAATTGAAGAGAAAAATCTAAGTACTGAAGTGTTGATGAAGTGACTACGCAAGAAAAAGAAGAGAAGCATTTGAGGTCTGAGTTTCTATGTTGTGTGAATGTTTTTGTTCAAAGTATTTCATATGTTTGAAATGTTTTATTTAAAGTCCTTATTGATTTGAAATGATGATTTCAATATGAATGTTTCCTAAAAGATTCATATAAAAAGCTTATGCTATGTTTCAAAGTATATTTTGTATGATACAAAAGATTGTGAATTGATGTTTAAACCATTAGTCTTCATCCTATCGTTGACGGTTATATGAACATAAAGAGTAAAGGTAGCCATGCATAAAAGGTGGCCATAATGGAATGAGGCAGAACAATGTACTTTTGGTTAAATATCAATGAAATATTTGTTATTCCAAAAAATCAACTCTTACCTCGCGTTAAATGGATTGTTGTGTTTATTTTGCTTATTAAATGTTTAACGTCTTATCTCTCAGGGAGATACGCATTGAGTGTCTAAGTAGTCACGTCTCCACATGATCAAATGAAGTGATTTTGGGGCAGGTGATAACTTGTAGAAATACAAGTTATTATGGCCTTTTAGAATAGGACCAAAATGCGTAAGAAGTGTGTCAAAATGCATATCTTATGTTGTAAATGTATAAATATTTAGAAATATACTTTACATAAGCATCCATGTTTCACCCTATTTTGAGTGTTTAAATTTGTGAGTGTGCAAGGTCCGAGCTAAAGTTTTTGAAACTTTTTGAAAATTCTGTAAGATGTTAAAAAAAACAAGGCTTTTTAAGTAAAGTTAAAGCAATGCCAAAATGTATAAAAATTTAAAATGTTTTTTATTCTATATCAATTGAAATAACAACTTCTATGTTGCATCATCTCACAAAAATAAGAAGCATAGTTCAAAAGTAAAAGTAGAGAGTTAAGTAATAAGAGGCGATAAGAGATAGTTCAGGAAAGGAACTGACTCATAGAGTGCTTAAGATTTCCCATTTAATGCCAAACTCCAAGTAAATAATTAAATAAAAAGCATTCTTTTTCTAAATAAAAGGATTCAAAACTTTTTAGAAACATTAGCCATATTCTTGAATTTGAAATAAGATTTTTGTGGAGAATGAAGAAGGGTATTTTGTTTATCAAACTTGCCATGTTTTGAACTTATAAATATTTTCAGAGTTTGAAGTTTGCGGTGAGAGTAAACTCGAAATAACGAATAAAACTTGATCGTAATTTGAGAAGTTTAGAAATGCAAAAAGGAAGGTAAGTATTTAAGGAGGAATTATGCTTGGGGACAAGCATGATGCAGAGTGATGCTTGAGAATAAGCATTCACTAGAAAAAATTTGACCTTTAATGTCGGTTTAAAACCGACATTAATGGTCTTTAGTGTCGGTTAGCAACAAACATCTATGCTAGCGTTATTGAAGGCCTTTAATGTCATTTCTGCTTTGATGTCGGTTTAAAAAGAACATTAAAGACCTCATTAATGTCGATTTAAAAGTGATATTAAAGGCCTTTAATGTTGTTTTTTTTAAATCGACATTTTTTATGGTGTTATTAAATATCTTTAGTGTTGACTGGTGTAGCTGAAAGCTGTTCAAGAGATGTCACTCAATAAATGAAAGCTGATTATGAATATGTAGCATGAAACTTACATGACAACCTCATTTTATAAAGAAATAACAACATACTTGCATGCGACAAATTTACTTTTCACCCAAACAACTTTGTCACACGATATTGATATTTTGATATCAATTTAATACATTAAATTCCAAGAAGTTGACTGAAGGTTGAACTTGAACCATCAATTTTCTACACGTTATTTACCAACGTTCAGAAAGTAAGAAGATACATATATGGCCAAAAATTAGCTCATGCTTTCCTATAAAATCACAAGTATCTATAATGTCATTTTTTTAAAAAACTAAACTACCTTTGGTTATTGCAATATACAAAAAGCAAGTACATACACTAAGTTAAAAAGGTCTCGAACACCTAAAATGGATAGAATTACACGACTATAGATTATAAAAAATTTGTGAATCTAAAGCAATTGTGAAGCATAACCAATTAGCAAACACAAACACTTAATGAAACTTCTAAAAGTCACAAAAGCTTTGGAAGTTAGTAGTGTAGAGAAAGAAAGTGAGAAAAGTAAGTTTTGCCTTAAAAAATCCCTTTTGACTCCTTCTCAACTCTTTAGAAGCAGTTCAATCCCTTGAAAATGACCATAACTTACTCAACTTACATTAATAAATCAAATTGAGTAAACATATGGCAAGTGGGTTCAATTCCTTTTACCACAGAAAACTATAATACAAGTTCTTCACTACTTAAAACCCAAATTCCACAACCACAATATGTAAGAAGAAGAACAAGAAGATCACATAAGTACTTCAATTCCAAAAGGAAACTTAACTTACCTCTATACTTCCATGGCTGAATTGAGTAAGCTAAAAATTAAAGAATACAAAGAATGAAGTTGATTTTGAGGTGTATTTAAAAGTTAATTTAAAGCTTTGGGCAGTAGCTATGTAACAAATTTCCAAAATGAGTTGCCATAATCCACTAAAAAGAGAAATCAAAATGAATGAGTAATCAAAGTAATAGTAATATTCAGTATATCTGAAGAACAAACATGCTTTTTGACAAGACCATATCTGTCGCAAATAGTACGAATCACACAAAGAAATTCTGAGAACAAATAAAATGAAGCCTAATGAGTTGCCTTTTGGAAATTCTAGAAAGCTAAGCACTTGAGTAGTGTGCATTGCGGTTTCAAGGGCAAAAAGATGGCAGTCGAAGTTACCAAGAACAGAGACCATGTTCTTAGTGACATTCTGGTTGGGCATGCGGTGGTGGCGATGGCTGGGCACGAACGCAGTGGTTGAAGACATAACTTACTCGATGATGGTGTCGAGCACAATGGCTGGGCATGGTTTGACGACGACAAGGCTGGGCTTACGACGGTGGTGGATTTAATGACTAGGCACAAGGGATTCTTGCGGTGGAAGCACGAGGGATTGACTTGAGGGACTTTTGCGCGGCGACTATTATGGAGAATAGATCTAGGGTTGAGATGAGATTGAGAGAAGAGAAGAAAAGAAATTGAATCGTGTGATTAAAAAAGAGCAAAGTATTTGAGAGAACTTGTTTTTACAAAAATAAAAAATCTGAGAGAAAAAATTGTTTTTTACAAAATGGGCTATGATGTTTAATGTCGGTTTTAAACCGATATTAAAGAGAAAGCTTTAATTTCAGTTTAAAATCGACCTTAAACATCCGCCTTTTGAAAAACGACATTAAAGCTCATTTTTCATTTTTTCCACCTGACATTAAATGCCAGATTTCTTCGAGTGATTATTCTAAATTTGGAGGTGTGATAACTTGTAGAAAAATAAGTTATTATGGCTTTTAAGTTGGAAAAATGGGACCAAAATGCATAAGAAGTGTGTCAAAATGCATAGCTTATGTTGTAAATATATAAATATTTAGAAATACACTTTACATAAGCATCTATACCTGTTTCATCATGTTTTGAGTGTCTAATCGCAAAATTGGAAATAAAAGAAGGTAAGCAAATCGTAAGGGAACTTGTTCGAAGACCACACGAGAAGACATTATTAGTAGGAAAAAAGAGATTCGTTAGAAGACAAAAGTGGTAGATGGAGTTGATGTGCCTTGACAAGAGGCAACGTTCGATGCTGACATGCTGAGAAGATTAGATTTTTTATCTAAATTTGCCTATAAAAATGACTTCATGACCATCAAGAAGAAAGCTACGGGGACTGCATGGGCCACAAGATACTTGCATGAGCCGAAACGGTGCCTAATTGGGCCCAACCCTAGAGAGTTGGTGGAAAGGAATAGCCTTTCCACTGTCTATAAAGGACTTCTTTCTCTTCTCTGATCAGTTCATGAGTGAAAGCTTGAGGACTAAGTATAGAAGATTCCATTTCCCCTCTTCCTTAACTTGTAATGTCATTTCTATTCTTTTCATTTTGTATTTCTTTACATTGTATTTGTTAATATTGTACAGTGGTAGAAAGCCTTTATTCTTCAATATAATGTATGTTTATACTATTTCAATCCATCACATCTTTACTGTTCATCTATCCTTGTGTTATTTATAGTTTATGATATATGGTAGACTATTGATAAGAAGATTAGCTTATAACTTTTATCGTAGCTAAGCTATTTTCATCACTTGGGTAGAGTATATAACGACTACTATATGGACTAATATGCAAGGAGTTTGGAGACAAATTTCACCTTGGTAAGATAACTTCCATCATTTATTTTCCAAAAGGAGAACAAGTGTGAGCATTAGGCACCGAGAGCTTGTTGCCCTTAAACGCAAAGCTCTATAAGTACTGTAGTTGAACGCTTCTGGATAGACCTTATTTAAATTGGCTAGGTCATTTGGATCGCCAGAGATGAGCAAGTGTGGCATTTAAAGACTCTAAGAGAAGCTCACCTTAATCATAAGCTAGTTAACTAAGTTATATTGCATCAAGACTTTCATATAGCTTAATTACCTAGCAACGAATGGATTTTCCTTCACCCCCTTCTTTAATACAAGTTAGTTCATGTTTGAATTTCATTCTTACAACCACCTTCACTATTCCACCTTTATAGATTCTCTAACGTACATAAGTAGACATAGTATAAATTTACACTTTTTTACACTGTATAGTTTATTCTTTCATACCGCCTAATTGAAGAGTAGACCCTAAAACTAAGCTTTGATATCAATTCCTTGTACTCAACCCTCGATCATCCTAGAAAATCTATTATTTTACTTACACTTTGGCAAACAATAGAAAACTTGTACTCAACAAGGACTTAGCAAGTACACGATGAAGAGATACATAGTGAGCATTTTGCATGCAATAATCTTGATTAATGACTCATCATGTGGGATTAAAACACAAACATAAGCAACAACACTATTACCCATGTCTCTAAGTCCATAGCTAACTTAATCAAACAAGTTTTTGGCAAAGTTGAGTTAGCAACAAGCAGCAAGGCATGACACTTTGATAGAGCACATAAATGTCTATTATTATAGCTCTTTTTAGTAGAATAATGAGGTCGAAATGCATAAGAAGATGATTAGAACGAGTAACTTGGGTTGTAAACACATAAGTATTTAGAAATATAACTTACATAAGCATCATGCCTGTTTTATGCGGTTATTACATTTAAATGCAAGATAAGTGGATCAGAAAGGAGCAAATCGCAAAAGACACTTCGTGCATAGGTCACGTGATGGAAACTCACTTAGTGACTAAAATCTTCATGTAAGGAACCATGTCATCACGTGTGAATAGTTCACTACAAGACAAGAGCGGTAGTTGGAGTGATGTGACTTCCTAGGACCTCAACGGCACTGATAAGATCAGAGGAACAAAAGTTTCCTGCCCAAAATTTTCTATAAAAGCACTTCATCTTCACCAAGAATGGAGAGCAACGTCTGAACGGACCATTACACAAAAGATTCTGAATAGGCAAAAACCTAAAGAGTTGGTGGCAAGGATTAGCCTAACCACCAGATGTACAACACTTCTTCATATTTTCTGATCAAAGTGTAACGCGAAAGCTTAGGTTTTTAGAGAAGGAGAGGCATCCTCAGTTTCTCCCTAACTTGTATTTCAATCCACTCTTCTTTCTTTCCATTTTTGTATTTTTGTGTAATATATGTTGTTCATATTGTACAGTGGCCTAACGCCTACATTCTTTAGACATATATTATGTGTTTATACCTTTTTGATCCATTATTTCTTTTCATTTGTCAATGTGTTATTAGTAGTTAGATTTGTGGTAAGTTCTTGATAAGGAGTCTAGCTTATACTGCTTATTGCATTAGTTGAGCTATATTCATCACTTGGCCGGTGTCAATCACTAAATACTTAAGAGGGCAAGTAGCAAGGATAAGAATGATGCGTGCAAGGGGGAGTGTGATAACAAACCCCACCTTAGTGAGATAACTTTCAATATTTATATCCAGAAAGGCGAACAAGTGCAGACATTAGGCACTGAGAGGTTGCTATCCTAAACCCTAAACCGCAAACCCTCACCCAATCAAGCACAGTCATTTGCATCCTGAAAGGTGAGCAAGTGTGTCATCTAAACACTTCAAGAGAAGGTTGCCTTAATCATAAGCTTATTACATAAGTTATATCGCATCGAGGTTCTCGCATTGCTTAATCACCTAATAATGAGTAAAACTTCCTTTGGCCTTTAGGTAGCCAAGATTGTAACTGTGGTTAAAAATGCTTATTTAAACTTTTAAAAATTCTGAATCTAAGCATTTATCCAAAAAGACAAATTCACGAAACCATAAATTGTCGTATTCTTCAAATCACTACCATTCCAAAAACTCTTCTTTAAAGTTCATCACGATATTCCTTTCATCTTTCACTGAGAAATGATTCACTTAGAAAGTCCCTCGTAAAAAGATAGAGTGTTGAATGGCTCACCACGTTATGTGACAAGTTTACGTAAATTGAATGAAGTCAAGAAGGGTTGGAAAAGTTGAGGGAAAAACACAAGAATGAAAGGAAATGTAAGGGAAGAAGCAAAGGAAGGTCGAATGGTAAACATGAATCAAAGGAAATGTAATAAAAAGAAAGAAGAAGAAATAAAGAACAAGGAAGCGGTGCAACAGCAGGTTGAGGAGGAAGGAATAAATTTTTCAATAAAGAGCCCTTCCTTACCTACTGTTGAATCTATAAGGTTGGAGACAAGGGTTAGCGAAAAAGTTGAATGAGAAAAACACGGGCCTTTGGAAGAAAAAGTTGAAAGTAGAGGGGATGAAGGAAAAGCAGCTTGGGGAAAAGCTGTAGGGGAGAGGAAGTACCCACTTGCAAGAAGGGAAAGATATTTATTCTCATAAAATTCCTTACAAGTACAAGTAGAGGAAGGTGAAAGGAAAAGTGAAGCAAAAAAGGCTCGACAAGGGCAACAATTGCATCTTTGGCCAAAAGGGTACAACGAAGAAAATGGTTTGGCCAAGGACACACATAACGCACGTAAAAAGATGAGGAAACCTTAGAATAAAAGAAAGGATAACCCCATAATGCTAAGGACTCCTATGACATTTTTCCACCAAGTCTCATGAAGAAGAAGAAGAAGGCATGCTCACCTAACGCCCGCTTCCAAAGTCAACTCCCCTTAAACAGAGTACACTCAACTCCCCACAACTCTACAACGACAACCTTATCTCCTTTGATCCAAACCAACCAACTCGCAAGTTGTAAAGCACCTACTTTTGAACGCTCATGAGTTTTAATTATGCCTTATGTAATTTTTATTTCTTTTTCTTTTTGTCCTTTACAATACAGGTAACTACTTTTGATATAATTTTTTTGTGTTTTTTATCTTTCTTGTTGCAAGATTAGCTCTCTGGCTTGTAGTATTTTAATTTGTCTTTGCAATTCAATAATATTTCAGTGAAATAAAGTATGCGAAAAAAAGTTTCATTTGTTATTCAGGCGTTTAACTTGTTAAGAAACCTTACTTAGGAAATATTTCTCTAGTTTATTAGGCGCACAAGCTTTCCCACAAACAATTTTTGTAAAACTTTTCTGAGACTAATCTGATCATTAGCTTTCAGTAATGAGGACTTTGCTAGCCTCTAAGTTTTAGGGTGTGCGAGATCTGAATTAAAACTCTTAAAACCTTTTTTGAAAACTTCTAAAGGCATGCAAAAATAAGGTGTTTAAACTAAGCTGAAAGTGAAAAAATTTCAAAAATCTAGTATCTGTTGATTAAATTAAAATAACGACTTCATTGTTACCTTCTTTCCCAAAAAATAAAGAAGCAAAGCTTCAAAAGTAAAAAATTAGAAAGTTGGTAATAAGAGATGATAAGAGTTATAGTTGAGGAGAGAAACAAACTCATAGAGTACCTATGATTTTTCACTCAATGCCTAGTCTAATTTAAATATAAAAAAAACATCCCTTTGCCAAATAAAAGGATTAAAATTTTTTTAAAAAATTTTAGCAATTTTTGATGTTGAAAATAAGATTTACTATCGGAATGAACAAGGGTGTAACGCCCCAAAAAAAAAAGAACAAATTTTAAATTGGATTATATTGGTTAAATTATTGATGTTAGAATTATTTTGGAGTGAATTGAGTTTTTGGTGAGGATTATATGTTTGACTGAGCGATGATATTTATGATATGATATATTTGTAAAGGCTATGATGTTCTATTAGATTTACTATTAAGAGTCATACCATATGGGTATCCATTGGGATCACCGCATATTTATGCCAATGTCGCCAATTTTATGTGTGATTCGACAAGATCACTTATAATCCAATCCTCCTTTAAGGTGTCTCTTCGGGATCACCAAGAGCCCAAATGCTCCCCTAGGGTATCAGTGGATATCGTGCCTTTGGGAGTACAACATTTAGACGGTACCTTCCTACAGGACTCTAACAAGAATTTAACAGACATCTAGTGGGACTAATAGTGGGTCCCTTACTGAGTATAAATTTATACTCACCCTTTTTTATGTTTAATTTTGCAGTCTAAGGTAGAGGTAGAGGCAAGCTGGCAAATGACAAGAAGAGACCATAGTTTATCATATAGGACAATATAAGTTTTATTCCACATTTTGTTTTTTTGTTTTTATTATTAAATTTTCAGAAAATTATTTTAGAACTCAAGTTTACTGTAGATATTTCTTTTATTTTAAATAGGGCCTGAATTAGTATTTTACCTAATATATATTTATTATTTTCTTCACACATCTTATTTATCATTGATTTTAAATGAATATTTGAACGTTTTCTTCAAATTTAGCATTTTCTTTTCTTTTAAATAAATTTTTTTTATTTGTTTTACTAGGTAATGACTTCAGCATAATATAAAGAGTTGGATCGTTACAGTTGGCATCAGAGCCTCAGTTTCAGGTTCTGTAGACTGACTTACAATGTAAGTATTTGATTTTTACCCCTATGATTAATACCGTCTTTCGTTAATCGCCAAGTATGCTTTATGATATAAGTTTATGTTTTTGTATTTATGACCTTTCCTGAACTAAACTAGATAAGTATGATGGTTAGGAATGAATTTGTTATAAAAGACTTTTTGGTGGTGGAATTTAGGAATAATGTCGCCATGCAGAAGTGTTTATAGAGGTGGTAGAGGAGCTGGATGTAACCAGCCTGAGGGACAATTTGAAGGACAACTTGCCGTACAAGCTGTCGACCCTACTGCCCCTGTTACACAAGCAGACCTTACTACCATGGAGCAAAAGTATAGAGACTTGTTGTTTGAAGCATTGGAACAATAATAGCTTGCCCACTAGACCTAGACAACTCTTTTTTCAGACACCGACGATAGGTGTTCAAATTCCAGTTGTAGGAGTTCAGGTCCCAGTTGTAGCCCAGAACCTACCTGATATGCTTTTACAGAAGCCAAGCACCTGAGGGATTTTTTAGAAATATAACCCTCGGACTTTTGATGGATCCTTGGCATACCCAACCAAGGTGCAGATGTGGTTGAATTCGATGGAGACTATCTTTCGCTACATGAAGTGCCCCAATGACCAGAAAGTTCAATGTGTCGTGTACTTATTGACGGAAAGAGGCGAAGGATGGTGGGAGTCCATAGAGAGGATGTTGGGTGGAAATATGAGTCACATCACCTGAGAGCAGTTTAAAGAGAATTTCTATGCCAAATTCTTCTCCGCCACAGTGAAAGATGCCAAGTACCAAGAGTTCCTAAAGCTAGAGCAACGCAATATGACTGTTAAGGAGTACGATCAAGAATTCGATGCGTTATCCCAATTTACACCTGAGCTAGTAAGAACTAAGGCTGAGAGAGCCAATAAGTTTGTCAGAGGTCTTAAGTCAGTGATACAAAGTTTTGTTCGAGTCTTTAGACCAACTACCCAGGCTGATGCACTACGCATGGCATTTGACTTGAGTTTGCTAGAGAGGTTGGAGTTGACCAAGGCTGTAGAGAATGGACCAACTACAAACAAAAGAAGAAGGCTGAGCAATAGCCTGCAGACATTACCTTTAGAGATTCGAGTTCAAATGGCACCTTCTATCGTTACCAGCAGGAAGTCACTGAAACAGGAGGTACCACGAGGGGGTTGCCTACCTGTCGTACTTATGGAAAGCATCATTCAGGTCGTTGCAGGGCAAATAAGAGGGTTTGTTTTAAATACAATCAAGAGGGGCACTTAGCTAACAATTTCCCTCAAGGTGTTGTTGCCACTTAATCGGTAGAGGGTCGAGAAGCCTGCACAGAAATGACAGACATGCTTCCAATGTTGGATATCGTGCACTAGTTTTGCTCATTTAAGTTTAGTTTGTTGAGAGTTGTTTTAGATTTCACATTAGGAGGATTATCTATTTTTTTGGGACAATAGAATTAGTTAGATATTTGTTGGATGAATATTTAATTAATTAGAAGATTTGAATTCATGGTGTTTGTTGGAAATTTAATCTAATTATATGATTTGAGGTTGAAGTAAAGTTATGGAACTATTAGGTATAGTGTGTAAGATTAATTAAACATACGTGCATGGGTATATATATTTCAGTAAAGGTTTTGAAATTTTGATGGGGAATACAGTTATTTATGACATGAAAGTCTTTATCCTGATTTGTTCAAGAATTAGAACTTTTGAGGATGAAAGTTTCACAAAGGAGGGAAGATTTTAACGCCATAAAAAAAAAGAGAAATTTAAAATTGGACTATCTTGGTTAAATTATTAATGTTAGATTTTTTTTGGGGTGAATTGAGTTTTTGGTGAGGATTATATGTTTGACGAAGCTATGATATTTATGATATGATATATTTGTAAAGGTTATGATGTTCTGTTAGATTTACTATTAAGAGTCGTACCATATGGGTGTCCCTTGGGATCCCCACCTACTTATGTCTGTATGGCCAATTTTATGTGTGATTCAACAGATCACTTACGATCTGACTCTCCTTTAGGGGGTGTGATAACGTGCATAAATCTTTGTTATTATAACCCTTTTTAGTATAATAATGAGGTCAAAACGCATAAGAAGTTGATCAGAACGCATAACTTGTGTTGTAAACACATAAGTATTTAGAAATATAACTTCACCAAGAACGGAAAGTGACGTCTAAATGAATTGTCACACACACTAAATAGCCTGAATGGGCAAAAACCTAGAGAGTTGGTGGCAAGGATTAGCCTAACCACCAGATGTACAACACTTCTTCATCTTTTTCGATCAGAGTGTAACGCTAAAGCTTAGATTTTTAAGAGTAGTAGAGCCATCCCCCATTTCCTCCTAACTTGTATTTCAATCCACCTTTCCATTTTTTCATTTCTGTGTAATATATGTTATTCATATTGTACCATGACCTAATGCCTACATTATTTATACATATATTATATGTTTATACCTTTTAATCCATCATTTCTTGACTTTTTCACTTGTCAATGTGTTATTAGTAGTTAGGTTTATGGTAAGTTCTCGATAAGGAGTCTAGCTTATACCACTTATCGCATTAGTTGGACTATATTTATCACTTAATCAGAGTGTAATTAAAAAGGGCAAGTAGCAAGGATAAGTTTGATGCGCGAAAGGAGGATTTTTGTAACAAACTCCACCATAGTGAGATAACTTCAAACATTTGTATCTCGAAAGGAGAACAAATGTAAACCTTAGGCACTGAGAGGTTATTGTCTTTAAATGAGAAGTTCTATAAGTGTTATAAGTGCAATCTTATAGATATATCTCGACTAATTAAGCACAATCGTTTGCATTATGAAAGGTGAGCAAGTGTGGCATCTAAACACTTTGAGAGAAGGTCGCCTTAATCATGAGCTTATTACGTAAGTTATATCGCATCGAGGTTCTCGCATTGCTTAATTGCCTAATAGTGTGTAGACTTTCCTTTCTCTTTCTCTTTCTCTTGCATACAAGTTTATTCATTTATTCTTTCATTTTATCATACTTTATTCCCCCCATGTATGAGTCTCTAGGTGAATGTAAATAACTTTAGTTTTACTTTATATATATATTCTTTTATCGTAACCAGAATAATGCTTAAAGGGATGAGTAAGACCCTAGAACTAATATCTTGAAACAATTCCTCATGTTCGATCCTGGATCACCCAGGTAAACCTACTACTTCGCTTGCACTTGGACAAGCAGTAGGAAAACTTGGATTCAATAATGACTTAGGCTTCACGAGATAAAGAGGTACATAGTGAGCACTTTATACTTTGATCATGACCCACTACAAGAAAAACATCATACTATGACATTTATTTATATCACAAAATAGAGGGAGGAAAAAAAACTGTCACAGAATGGAAAAAACGCGTTTTTGGCGGGAAAAAGCGGAAATTTTGGGGAAATATTATTCACGACAGTTATTTAATGTCATAGAAAAAAAATAATTTTATTTAATAAAATAATAATGAATTAATATATTCAATATATGAAAAAAAAGGCATTTCTTTTATGTTTCTTCTGCCGTCTCTCCACTCCACCCTCACTCCATTCGCACACCCTTCTCTTCAGTTCACCGCTCTCGTCTGCCTCCCAATCTCTGAATTCTTTGAAGGTCTTCGCCAGATGACAACCACGTCCGTCACTGCTACTACCACCTCGTGCCCTTGTCCCCACTCCATTGTCGCTGGTACCTGCTCTGTCCTATTCTGTTCAATTCGATCGTGGTCGTAATCATCTCCAAATTACTGCATTCTCTTGAACATTCAATTCGCATTCGTGACCCTTGTCTACCGATAAGTTGTCTCTTCCTTTTCTATTTCTCTATCTCTTTATGAACTTGTTCTCTGTAATCAATTTCCCTCAACTCCATG
>JBBPDI010000009.1:17960383-17972600 GCA_037974545.1 Cucumis variabilis | reverse complement strand
CAAATCTTTGGGGATTGTTCCATTCAACATGTTGTTTGATAAGTCCAATTAATACTTTTAAAGATGGAAGCATATGGACAAGTTTGGCAAAGAGTCCACTCATGTTATTTGATGCAAGATTTAGAGATTGAACTGAGTGAAGCATACATGGTGGTGAAGCTTTGAGGAAATCAAATAGCAATCCTCCTATATTATTTTCAGATAAGTGTAATGATTTTAAATGGCAAAGCCTTCCGAAGGACTTGAAAGAATGGAAATCAACTTGAGTGGAAGTTAGATCAAGAAATACAAGTGAAGTCATATTTTCTAAATCATTCAAGTCAAATCTTGTAGGTTGTTGGATCCAAGATTCAAATGAACGAGACTAGTTGAGTTAATTATCAATGAATAAAAATTTGAGGAATTGAAATTAATATTATTTTCAGAGAGGCTCAATTAGAGATCTTGAGAAATTAAAGTTAAATAATGAGATGATGATACAGTAGGGGTTGGTATGTCCGAATTGCTTAAAAACAAACTTTGTAATACAGGATGTCTATTAATGGCGACTGCCCAATCATCGGCGCCATCAAAGTCAAGATACTTTAAGGATGAGAAAGAACTCGAGATTAGCCATCTTAAAGTTTTTATTTAACCAAAAATTTGATGAAAGATCAGACCAGACAATTTTGAAAGGTGTACCAAGATGGGGATGAATGAGAGTAGCAAAGTTATTATTAGACAAATTGAGATAATTCAAATCCAGGAGAGAAGCAAATCCTCAAGGAAAATTCCATCAAACGGACTAAAGCTAAGATCTTAGTAGTTGAGGTGTGATAATTGAGTCAAGGAAGAACTAACGTCACCCATCAAATATGAGGCATGAAGATCAACTCCAATGATATGTTGATGAGTGGTAGTATTAGTACTGTTACTGCATTTAATACCTCTCCAATAGCAACAATCACTATTGACATCTGTGTCCCAAGAAGAGAGTATATCATTTTCATCATCAACTTTTTGTTTGAAGGATAAAAGTGCTACTCTTTCTTCTCAATACACCTCATTTTGATCCCTTGAAGATGGGCTACATTTTTTGGCATATAAATAAAAAAGATGAGATGGATCATGGAAGCAAAATATCAGACCTACTTGCTTGTCTCGGGAGACATAGTGCAATTTGAGCATCCTTGATGCGGTCAAAAGCCAAAGATACTGATCTTAACTTCCTTAACTTATCTTAATTGCCAAAACACTTAACTTAACAAATAAACTTTAGGCGATTAGAACTTAACGTGGAAATGATAAAACAACATTTAACTTTTATTATCAACAAGGCGTTTAATACATGAACATAAAAATACAACACTTAACCAAAATACAATAACAACACTTAAACTTAAAACTCCTGGCAGCTTCTCGCCTAGCCAGCCCAAACTTCCTCTCCTCTTGGCCTCAACGCCTAAGTATTGGAAGATAAATTTTAAAGAAATAGGTCTAAAAGACTTAGTGAGGTTTTATGAAATCTTTTTCACAATATCTTTTCATTAACATCATTTTGCATAAACACAATTTTTACATAAACATAACATATAATCTTAAGAAATCTCTTAAAGCTAAGTACTTTCTAACATTCAAATATTCATTTAACTTTGTGTGCTCTATACCAAGGAAAAACTTTAAACAAGGTAGCAGAGCACCTTCGGTCGTACTATCCAACTAAACCTCGATAAAAATAAGAGAGCACCTTTGGTCATACTATTTATAACAAACTCGGTCATGATAGTAGAGCACTTTTGGTCATACTATTCTTGCCTGAACTCGGTGGTAGCGACTAAGTGGTCAGCATAGCCCTATACTCCTGACGATGCACATTAACCATCGAGAACTTGGTATATAGAGTACCATGATTTTCTCTTTAAAACGATTTTATTAAACTCATGCTTTTCACAAATCATTGCTTGCAAATCTTATCAATAAATACATGCTTTGATAAAAACGTTTCTAAATAACATGCTTCAACACTTTTCATAAACAAGCTAATAAATAAAAATAAGGCTTAATACAACTCTATAATTATTTCAAAGCATATTTAAATATTAGCTTGTAAACATATTTAGGATCATTATTAGAAATCATTTTATTACTCATAAATCAAGAAGTAACTTAAGTAAATTCATTTTTCACTCACAAATTGTAGATCCTTGGTTGATATGCTAGTTCGATTTCTTATTGTCCAAAACTTCTCTGATCCAACACGCCATGCCCAACAACCTCCATTACCCAAAAACTCATTTTCGGCCAGAACTTTTCTTCTACTTTAGAGCTTAATAACTAAAAATCCAGAACTCAAATGAAATTTTTTTCTACAAATTTGTTGATAAATGTCTTAGTATTATTACCTCCAAATTGCAGCTTCAAATTCCAACTGATGAGATCTACAACCCTCTAGAAGTTCACTTTGTTCAAAATCACCCATATTCTAACCTTCCTCGCTTCCTTCAACTCAAACTCAGCCCTCTCTTAGTCAAATTATACCAAAAACCTCAACTTAGACAATAGACTCAAAATGGAAACGTTTGAGAGTAATTTCACTCAAAACGCACGAGTGAATTGTGAGAAAATTAATATTGAATCTGGTCTATTTATAGAGTTCTTGCATGAGTACAAGTTGACACCTCATCCTTGCTTAAATCCACCTTAAACCTTATTCAGACACCTCCTTCTTACTTTACACCTTAAAATGCATGCTAAAAGAGCTTTGATACTTCACTAAATATTGAAACTGATTACCTTAATCATGCCACATAGTTGTCCAAAACGCATAGCTAACCTACGTGACAATCTCACCTAATTTATCACCCAAACTACATGACCCAAATTAGAAAAGTTTTAACTTACAATCCACAACTCTTTTTATAAACTTCCTTCTTCAAAGTTACTCTAAAATGAGATAACTTTCTTGCCTCAAAAGTTCAGAGCAAAACACCAAGCGATGCATTCTATAGCCTTCTGGGAGTGTACTTTATTCAAATTCACTCGCAAACTCACATTCTCACCTTTTTTTTATCCAAAACGCCAACCTTCTTATATCCAAAATGCCCAGAAGCCTTCCTTCAATAAACCAAACTCAATTTCTGAACTTTCAAGACTAAATTAAGTGAAAATGCCCTAGTGAGTTGTGAAAAACTCCTCTATGAAGTTAGCTAAAACGCCCAACCTCTATGATCCTTCTTTCTTGCCAACCTTAAACACTCAAAAGCCCTTTCCGCCCTCTATAACTATTTTGCCAAACCAACCAAAAATGTCTAAAGTGCTTTGTCTTTGATACTTAACCAAAATTTTCCCTTCTTTCCAACCTATTTAACTTTTAAACTTTAACAACATGACCTTCCTTCTCCTCACCCATTACTACACACTTTCCAAAACACTTCTCAAGTCTACTTCCTTGTCTTAAATTTGCTCAAAACTAATCCTTTCAAGCTCTTTGGAAAATCTAAGATATCTAAAGTTTGGGTCTTACAATATATCTATAACTAGGATAACTGAAAATCTATAATTAATTCATTTTGATTTATGTGAATTTGATTGCATGTTAGCTAGGAATAGTAAAAGGTATTTAACCTTTATAGATGATTGTTCCTACTTTACTTTTATTTATTTGCTTAAAAATAAAAGCGATGCCTTTGACGTGTTTAAGGTGTTTGTAACTGAAATAAAGAATCAATTTAATAAAATAATTAAGAAACTTCGTAGTGATAGAGGAACTGAATATGTTTCAGTTTCCTTTAATGAGTTATTATCTTGCTTGGTTCAAGAGCAGCACCATCTTGGTGGGGTGAAATAATTAAAACAATAAATTGTGTTCTTAATAGGATTCCTAAATCAAACAGTAAAACTTCACCATACGATGTCCTTGAGAATAAAACACCAAACCTGTCTTATCTCAAAACTTGAAAATGTTTAGCCTACGTTAGATTACCTAATCCTAAAAGAAGAAAAACTAACTAGTAGATCCAATGAATGTGTCTTTATAGGATAAGTTGAAAATAGTAAAACCTATATATAGATCCTACGACTTAGAAAATAAGGTAACCAAAGCATCTATCTATGCAGACTTTTTCGAAGGTAGATTTTCTTTTAAATCTAGAAATATTGGGGGCTTAAATAGTCAAACTAGTGGGGGGCTAAAGTTCAAGCAGTCTATCTTTAGTTAGGATCCAAACCCAAGATAAGAAAGTATATCCTGAACCTAGAAGAAGCAAGAGAGCGAGAAAAATAAAAGGTTTTGGAGAATACTTCGAAATGTATAATTGTAGAAGATCAAAAAGCTGATCTAACATATATCTTATCCTTAGTAGATGTCAACTTATGGAAAGAAGCCATCATTGATCAAATGGACTCTCTCGAATCTAATAGGACTTGACACCTAGTTAACCTACCCCTAGATGCAAAACAATAGGTTGTAAATGAGTTTTGAGAAAGAAACTCAAACCTAATAGATCAGTAGATAAATATAAGGCTAGATTAGTAGTAAAATGTTTTAGACAGAGGGAAAACATAGATTTCTTCAACACTTTCTACCCAGTTACTGGAATCACCTTAATTGGAGTGTTGATTTCTATACTTGTCCTAAGCAATCTCTTAATACATCATATGGATGTTAAGACTGTTTTCTTAAATGGTGATTTATAATAAGAGATCTATATGGAACAACCTGAATGTTTCATAGTTCATAGTCAAGAATCAAAAGTTTATAAATTAGATAAATCTTTCTAGGGACTAAAACAAGATCCTAATTAATGGCACGAAAAGTTGATAATCTAATAATTTCTAAAAGATCTAAAGTAAATGAGAGTGACAAATGTATCTACTATAAGACTGAAGATAGGTTAGGCACTATCATATGCTTATATGTAGATGACATGCTAATCTTTGGATCCAACCTGCACGTCATAAATGATGTAAAACCAATGTTGAGTGCAAAATTTTGACATGAAAAACTTAGGAGAAACTAATGTGATACTAGCTAGGCATCAAAGTTTCTAGCTAGAACTGAAAATGGAATTTTCTTAATCAATCTCATTATATAAAGGTGATTCTAAAGGAAGTTCAATTATTTTGAAAGCAATCATCATATACACCTTATGATTCTAGTGTTAAGCTATTCAAAAACACTGGCGACAATGTTAATCAATTCGAATATGTGAGCATCATAGGAAGTTTGAGATTGCTACTAACTGCACTAGACCAGACATAACTTATGTTGTATAGTTACTATGTAGGTTTACTAGCAAACCAAGCCTAGAACACTGGAATGTTGTAGAAAGAGTAATGAGATATCTTAAGAAAACACAAAACCTAGGATTACATCATCAAAAGTTTCCCACCGTGCTAGAAGGTTACAACGATGCTGACTGAAACTCCCTCTCAGATGACTAAAAGGCTACAAGTTGCTATTTTTTAATTTAGTAAGAGGAGCTATTGATTGGAACTCCAAGAAACAGACCATCCTGGTCCAAACAACGATGGTGTCAAAAATGATAGCACTAGCTACTGCTAGTGAAGAAGCAAGTTGGCTCGAATCTTGTTATCAGAGACTCCCCCATGGAAAAGACTTGTACTAGCCATACTAATCTATTGTGATAGTATTGCAACTATCACAAAAGTTCAGAACCGTTATTACAACAGTAAAAGATGACAAATACGTCAAAAACATAGTACCATAGAGAATTTCTCAATGTTGGTGCGGTAATAGTGGATTATGTACGATCTGATGTCAACTTGGCTGATCATTTGATGAAAGGACTAGCAAGATAGAAGATTCTTAAAACCTTAGAAAGAATGGGACTTGAGTCTATAGAAAATTAAATCACTTATGAAGTAAACCCAACTTGAAAGACTGAAGATCCCAATAAACAAGTTCAATGAGTAATAACTGATCACCAGCGATATGAAGAAAATCATGCTAAAATACCTAGAAGTTTTATTCTTATGATTAATTAAGTGATTAACATGACATCCTGAAGCGTATGAAAAAGTTGAACTTAATTCTTAATGAATTCTATACTTGATATCAAGTAGGATACCTAGCTACATGAGTAGTACTCTTGATAGATTCACTTTTGTGAATGTGGAAGTCAGTGCCACTTTCTATGGAATTCTAAGCAAATTCTCTATAGTGTCCACTAAATTGGGATATACATGCAAGGTCTTAAAGCACATGCATTTTTAGAACTTCACTCAAATAATGTTATGTGTGCAATTTTATTAGAAGTATGGTTCAAAACTACGAGTTACATTACAATAATCTAAACTATTATTACTTCGTAAAGGTTAAAGTCATTAGACACATTTACTTAAGCATAGTATTATAAAGATAGACACTACTCGATGAATATATTTTAAAAATTTTCAAGTGAGTGATTGATAGTAATAATTTTTCAAGTGGGGGATTGTTGATGAAAACTTTTGAAGATGTCATTATTACAAAATATTCATCCAAATGTGATTTTGGAGAGGAGCGAAGATAGGCAAATAAGTTGTGTGATGCCATCCAAGGCTAGATGGCTAGGAGATAAGATTCACTAATCTCCACACGCAATATGCCATCCTAAGCGAGATGGCTACAGGATTTGGTATAATCTTCACACACATACCACCACCCTAGGCGATACGTGTTGAGTTTTATGTCATAAAACTTGTAGATAGTAAATATAATTTATTGACCATTATTTATCAATAAAATATTATTATTATTATTTCAATAAGCGTTATTATTATATTATTAACGTTGTCTTAATAACCTAGATCGAATAAACTAACATCCTAAGTTATTTGATGAATCTTGAACAGTATGTAGAGGCATATAGGGATCAATGTTCAAGATTAGCTTAAAGGGTGTATAGGATAAGGATAAGGTTGCGTACCTTATCTTGGTAACACTATTGATACGACTCACTTTGTATTTGATACAAATGCAATGATCAAACACGTTCGTGTAGGTGACATGCGAGTGAGAGTATCCTATACAATGAGTTTGCATAAGACCATACTACGAAATAGTAACCACTAGATGTAACTCTGTTAGCTAGTGGATTTCTATTTCATTAGGATGACCTAGGTAACTTAGTCTTAATCTTGAGTGTATTATGAACTCTTGTTCGTAAGGGATTGTCTTTTGATTTGTACGGGTGAGAGTGGCCAGATTACTGATTCGATATGCTTATCATTTTGGAAACAAGACCGAGTGAGAAGCTAGAAACATAATCACACAAGATGGAATTCACTCCTTCTTGACTTTAGGGTAAGTAGATGAGTGTTTCCTTAAATGGTGTCTCTGGGACTTGAACGAAGCACCTTACCCTCTCTATGGCATGAAAGGAGTTTTTGTTTATTGGTCGAACCATAAACATGTTGTTCATTAGAGGAGCACTGGTATTTAAGGACTAGAAGTAACTCAGGGATAAAACGATAATTTGATCTAGCTGGTGTTACGAACACTCATGAAAGACTAACTTGCCGTTATTGGTCTATATCCGTGGACAAAGAAATATATCTACAGTGAGAAAAGTTCATTTGTGAGTCTTAGTGATTAATGTGTAGACACAATTAACGAATATTGATTAATGTGGTTAATGAGTTTAGCCAATTAATCTCATTCGTTGTAGCTTTTGATCTGTAGGTCTATTAGGTCTCCTTCCTAGCTCGTAAAAGGTAATGAGATTTATTTATATTGGTTATAATTTGAAATGTTCAAGTTTACTTTGGGAATTAATATAATGTATGGTGATATGCATTATAATATAAAAGTTGCGGCACTTGTAAAAATGGTAAAATAAGTTATAATAATTAACTCTATAGTACAAACATTTTATTATTTGCGAAAATGGCAAAAACGAAGCCCAACACACTCATCAAGAGGTAAAATATCACAAATGTCCACGTTACTAATATATGTTTGATACACCTATACACATCTGATACACTTAATATCCTTTGATACACCTGATACTTCTTGATACACCCAATAGATTTGATTGATACACTTGATATTTTTTGATACACTCGATACCTTTTGATAGACAATTGAAACATTATTAATATATATTTGATACACCTGATGCACTGCAGATACATTTAGTATTATTCACTTATACAATTAATTGATTAAATGCACTTGATATGTTTGAAGTCCTACTTATAGACTTGATATACTATTGATATACACTTGTAAACTTGGTTCATATACTTGATAATAATTCACTTTACTGTTATAATTTAACAATATATTGTTGATATACTTGATAATGATACACTGAGTTACATCATTCATATACTTAATAATACTTTAATAAACTATATAAAGTTTGAAAAAAAAAATGAAAAATCACATAGTAAGTATATTAACTAACTAATACATATAATATAAGTATATCATAACATTGATATACAAAACTGAGACAAAGTAAAATTAAAACAAAATTAATGTAAAAAAATAAAACAAAATAATTTAGTATCAGATTCAACTCAAAATACACATCGAAAAAAGTAAAAAGAAAAATTCACAAATGAGTTTAAATTACTTCGATCAACAACCATTATATTTCATATCGCAATTATTGTACTATTGATATTCTAAAATTAAGATTAAGACAAAAAGAATAAATAATTTTTCTAGTATAAGAATAAATAAATAATTAGGGCCTTAAAATGTAGGAGAATAAATAAATAATGAGTTAGGCATTTAAAAGAGGAAGAGAAATAAGTTATGAAGGGTGGTTTAGGAATAATAACAAATTTAAGATGGAGAAATGAGAATTTCGCCATATTTGCAAAATTTTAAAACAATGTGCTATAATTTCAATATCATATTCTCAAAATGTTATCCTATGCAATTTCCCATAAAAGTTTATATTTTAATTCAACTTTATCATATAAATTTAATTTTGGGTATGATTTAAAAATATTTTATGAATAATAAAATATTTGAATGAATTCAAATATTAATTTAATGTGAATTGGTTTCATGCTAAAATTATAGGTTAAAATTTAATGCTTATATGATACACATTAAAACTATAGGTTATGAGATAAATTTATTTTTGAATGTAATTCAAATTTACATTAAAATAAGATATTTAATTCAGTAATTTTTTAATTGGAGAATTATTTAAAAGTTTAGTTTAATTTTATTTAATTAAATTTGATTTAATTAAATTAAAACTATAGGATGTGTGGGAGATGTTCATTAAATATGATTTAAATTAAATATTAATTAAATATAATTTAATTAATTTTTAATATACTTAATTAATTAGTTAATTTAATATTTTAAAATTAATTGAATCTCACGATTCTCTCCAACTTCGTGAATAAGAGGGGGTTATAAATACACCGAAGAAAACAATTTTTTTAAATCTGAGCTTTTGCCACTCTGCGAATTCTCTCAGAGATTCTTTAAAAAAAAAGTTTTTCCACATTCCAATTTGTTCCCACAAATCAATCTCATCACAGAGGTCTCCGAGTGCTGGTGTCTCAAGTTTGATGTTTGACAGATTCAAAGTCGTCGACGTCTTAAGTCTTCTTTCTTTATAATTCTCTGTATAATTTATAGAAAGCATGGTTAGACTTTAGGTTTTAGAAATTTGTTTCTGTAAATATTTTTTCAATGCACTGGTATTTTTTAGTTCTCAATTAATTTGAGTTTCAAATGGTTCTGTAAAATATTTTGCTGCTAAGGGCTCTTATCTCTTCAATATGATGTATGATAACTTGTAGAAATAGAAGTTATTATAGTCTTTTAGATAGAATAATGAAGCCAAAATGCATAATAAAAGTGTCAAAACGCGTAGCTTATGTTGTAAATTTATAATTATTTAGAAATATGTTTTACATAAGCATCCATGCCTGTTTCAACCTTGTTTTTAGTGTTTGAACGCAAGATTAATAACAAAAGAAGAAGTTGTCGAATCGTAGAGAAACTCGCGCCAAGACTAGACAGGAAGACCACATCAGAACGTGAGAAGAGGTTCGCTAGAAGACAAAAGAGGTAGATGAAGTTGATGTGACTTGACGATAAAGGCAACTTTTGACGCTGACATGCTCAGAAGGATAGATTTTCCACCTAAATTATCCTATAAAAATGACTTTATCTCCATCAAGAAAAGCACGTTTGAATGGTCCACTATGAGAATGCTTGAATGAGTAATTTACGGCTTGTATAGAGGACAAACCCTAGAGAGTGGTGGAAAGGAATAACCTTTCCACATCTGTAAAGTTTTCTTCATCTTCTTCGGTCAGTCAATGAGTGAAAGCTTGAGGTCTGAGTAAGAAATATTTCATTTCCCATCTTCCCCTAACTTGTAATGTCATTTCTATTATTTCCATGTTTGTATTTCTTTTACATTGTATAGTGGCCGAAGGCCTTTATTCTTTAATACAATGTATATTTATGCCTTTTCAATCTTCCATTTCTTTACTATTCATCTGTCCTTGTATTATTTGTAGTTTAAGACCTATGGTAGATTCTTGATAAGAAATCTAACTTATAATTATTTATCGTGTTAACTGAGCTATTTTCATCACTTGGCTAGTGTATATCGCCAACTACCTGAGAGGATATGTAGCAAGGATATGGCTAGCTAACGTACGCAAGGAGGAGTTTGGAGACAAAACTCACTTTGACAAGATAACTTCCATCACTGGTGTCCCGAAAGGAGAACAAGTGTGAGTATTAGACGTTGAGAGGTTGCCCTTTAAACACTAAGTTCTATAAGTCTTATAAGTGAGCACTTCTAGATATACCTACTTTAACTAGATTTAGTCATTTGGATCCTGAAAGGTGAGCAAGTGTAGCATTTAAAGACACAAAAAGGTGGTCGCCTTAATCATAAGCTAGTTAAGTAAGTTATATCGCATCAAGACTTTCATATAGCTTAATTGCCTGATAGCACTAAGACATTCCTTCACTCTCTTCTCTTATACAAGTTAGCCCACATGTTTGTTTCATTCTCGCAACCACCTTCATTATTCTACCTTTACACTCTCTAGCCTACATAAGTAGATTTAGTTTAAACTTGCACTCTTTTATACTTGATAGTTTATTCTTTTATACTGCTTGAATGACAAGTAGACTCTAGAACTAAGCTTTGATATCAATTCCCTGTGTTTGACCCTAGATCATCCAGAAAAACCTATTGTTTTGCTTACACTTGTGCAAGCGTGCAAGCAATAGGAAAACTTGTACACAACGAAGACTTAGTGTCACATGATGAGGAGATACATAGTAAGCATTTTGCATGCAATGATCTTGATCGATGACTTATCATGCAAAATTAAATACCAACATATACAACAACATTATTTCCCCCTAAGTTCTAAGTTAACAAATGTGTCACAAGATCAAGTTTTGGCGTCGTTGGTTGACACACAAGATCAATGTAATAATGACACTATATATGTATCTTTAATAAAAGAATCAAGCGATTTTAATTACGTTTTAGATTTAATTTCCAACGTTATTTTTCCTTAATTACAAACGTTTCCATAATTAAAAACCCTAGTTATTACCAACGTCTCCTTTAGTCTCCTCACTCTATAAAACATATTTCATTCTTTGTTTTGGATATATGATAAAAACAAGAGAAGCTTTTTCATTAAAACTTTCTTTGTGAGATTTTGAGCAAAAAATCGTCTATAGGAGCAAAAAATCGTCTATTTGAGTGTTGAGATTCCAATTAGCTTACAATGCAAAACTGATTGAAGAACACGACTATTTTATCCTGGGGACGACGAGCTAGACTTTAGAAATTTGCTTGCACAAAATAGCAGAATCGCAAAACTTAAAGAAAGTGAGATCCGTGACTTAACCTTTTTTTTTTTCTTAACTATTCTCTACTTTGTAGTAGGTGTTTTGACAAGAGGTGTTTTGACTAGGGCGAGCAAATCATTAGGATAGCTAATTAGTGCGTGACAAGTTTCTGTGAGTTGATTCTTAGGCACTTTAATTGTTAGACAAGGCGAGACATCAAGTGTCCAGACAAGACAAAATGCAAACTTCACTAGTCAATATATATAAAGAAGTACGCATTACTCCTTCAAGGCAACTTGCAATAAGACTCACCCAAACCCAAGATAGATCAAAAGATTTTAAAGGGTTAAGCTTTGAAAAGTGAGTTTTAGAAACTTCACCCTTAAAAAAACTATTACCAAGTGATAAATATTCCAAAGCTGGACA
>JBBPDI010000009.1:17904031-17914102 GCA_037974545.1 Cucumis variabilis | reverse complement strand
CTTCTGAGCGATGAGTGGTAAGGAATTGATAATTTTTCAGTGCAGTTAGAAAAGAAGAAGAAAGTATGAGGTCTACATGGGTTCGGTTGAACCTGGTTATGATACCAACTATTACAGTTACATAGTCAGGTAGGCATCATTATTTCTTGTTTACATCTTTTTTGAAAACTATAGTAAGAGTGAATTCCCTTGAGCCCCATATGATGAGTTCGAAGCTAAAAAAGGATTGTAGGCTACTCATACAGGAATACGAAAACTACTGAGCCGCTGCTTTTTCCAGGACTGAGTGTTCATTGAATTCTAGTTCAAGAAAGTTTATTAAGAAACAAAAAAACAGATAACAAAACAACTATCTTCTTTTCCTGTTTTTAGTTCAGCAATTCACACCTGGGCCATCAAACCATCCATTAGCTATCTTATACACTAAGCTAAGTTATGATCTGATTAGCAGATAACAACAATCAAAAGCAGACTCCAAAGGTAAAAACAGAAACAGTTTCCTTAAACAGCAAGTTATCTATGAACAAACATCGAAGATAGGTCAACGAAAAAAATGGGAAATATCCAAAAAACCTGGAGGGGTGGTTTGAGGATCATATTGAGGACCAAATCCGCCAGTAGCGTCCCTTCTGCTAGCCATTCATCCACTTATGTCTTTTCTTCTACAGAATTTTCTGTGTTTCTCCCAATGGGGAAACGATGATGATTGATGATAATGATGATGATGATCAAAGGGTAGGAGTGGAAACAGGGGAAAGACAAATGTAGAGAACATTTTGGTGCAGTGAAGAAGCAATCGATATATTCGAATGTGAGAATTTTGGAGAAATGCGGTTTATGGCGCAAGCAGTGGTGTTTTTCGTAATTAAACAACAATGATGGCTCTCCTGTCCTTTCTGCGGGAACGTTTCTTACATGCTATCTGGGTTCGAGCAATGTTTCAAATACCTACAACTTCTTATTTTAGAAAATGTTTGATATTAACCCAAGTTTTGGTGTTTATGTAAATTAGTTAATCAAACTTTAATTGTGGCTTAAGGAGTGTGATGGATAATTTTTAGGAAGATTGCATAAAAAAAAAAAGGAAGAATACTTGTAGAAATGGAATTTTTTTATCAGTTAATTTGTAATTTTTTTTAAAATACCAATTTTAACCTTTGATTCCTTCTTACATATTTTTTTTATCTTCTTATGCTATCAATGATGGCTCCATTAGATATCATGCTACTAGTGATGACTTTTATCAATGACATTATGTCAATATGTTTTTCATGAATCTATCTATCATTGATAGCTTAAACTTTGAATTTCGATATATATGTTGATAGCATAACCTGAAATCAATAATTTATTTCAAGAAAGGTTGCAACTATATTAATTTCATTTCAAACTTTATCAACTATATCTTGTTAACGTTGTGATTTACAAAAACTTAAGCATTACAATCAAATGTCATAAAGTATAATCATAACAATATATTATCAAATAAAAATGTATCAAAGGTCAAACTTAAGCATTACAATGCGATGAAGGTCCTATGGTAGGGATATTGTGTGAAGAAACTTTTGATAGGCAAATCGCGCTTTGCGAAAAGATTATGTTGTAATGCCCTGAGTTTAGGAGTGAGACATGAATGAACCAATATCACATCTGAATTAGAGGGATCCTGAGGACATGAAAGTAAAATTAAGAAAGACTTAAAAGAATTAAAAGTAACTTATACCAACAAGGTGCACTTCCTTTTCCGTGGCTCGATCATAGAAACTCCAAAGTCATGCATGCTCAGCTTGGAACAATTCTATGTTGGGTGACCTCTTGGGAAATTTTCTAGGATGCATGTAAGTGAAGATAAAGCATGCTAAAAGGACTCGTGTTGGTTTGTGGAAACGACTTTCACTCTAATAAGCCTTTAAGACAAGTAAGGATGATGTTGTCAGGTCCCAAGGGATGTAAGGGAATGTCGAGGATCCAAAATCTAAATTCTGGTCCAAATTCTGGACTTTGGGATGTAACATATGCGATGGAAGGTCCCTATGCGAAGAAGGTTATGTGACAAACGACTAGGCAAATTGAGCAACTTCATCGAGAAACAATGATGTGACTTTGATGTCAGTAGACTGACAATTGATTGAACTTCGTCGCTCAATCTAAATTTAGGATAAGGGTTGGGTAGAGACACGTGACATTTTGAGATATGACCACTTCTCACTATGCCGACAAGGGTAATCACTCCGTCATGGAAAATTTCATCGAAGAGTCCTATATATAGAGGAATTTAGGTCAATATGAAGTTGCTTTCTACCCTAAGCTTGTTTAAGAAAGAGCTGAGAAAGTACCTGAGATCTCAAGACGTAAAACAAACTCCATTTTCAGCTAAGATTTTGAAAAACACAAAGGAACTCTTGGCTGAGGAAACTAGGCTAAGGAGCTAGTCAACTGTGACTGTGAGTGGTTTTCCCTTACAAATGTTTCTAAATAAAAAGGATTTTTAAAATGTGTTTGAATCCGTAAATCTATTTCTAATGAAACCATGATTATGTGAATTTCCTTATGCTTCCCAATTCTTAAAATGCTCGTAATTTATGAATGAATTAGATTTATTATGAACTTGAAAAAGAGGCGATAAACTATATAAGGAAGTATCTTATGGGTGAATTTTTAAACGAAAGAAATATTTTGAATACAATTTCTCTAAGTCTTATGAGCCAGTTATGTTAAAACATGTGGCATGTAACATTGACGATGTTGGCGCTATGTGAGAAAATGGAAAACTAATTCATGTTGTGTGATCTTGAATATGATGCTCTATCCTTGCTGTGTGATATGGAATAAGATGTTTTATTATTAATGTGTGATATGGAATAGAATGTCTGGTTCATGTTATGTGATCTTGAATGGGATGCATCATACCTGTTGTGTGATCTGGTATGGGATGCCCTTTGCTTGCTCTGTGATCTAATATTGGAAGACGCGCTATGCATAATGCAATTGATAGTACTTGCTAAATGCGTTGAGATTTCTCCACACAACTACAACTTGGCAAAAGAGTGGCAAACAACGCTTGAGTCGAGGAAATGGTACAAAGATGCAAAATGATTATGCGAAATGGATATGTAGTATGGGAGAGACATACGATGCGATATGAATGGTGATGACTTATAAACGAAGTGATCCTTGAGATTTATGAGTATTGATAAATTGAGATGTTGAAAAACGTTTGACATTTTGAATAAATCTAAAATGTAATAGTATGTTGACTTACATTTGCTTTAATGCTTGTTTTGGCAACGATTTGTGCACTAACACAAGCTTGATTTATTTAAGATGATTGAGAAAAGATCACACTCACTAAATGATTTAGTCTAACTTTTCAAATGTTTTTGTTTTATCCCTCTCCCCCTCCCCTACAACTAGCAAGGACATCCAATGTTGAACTTGTAGTCTTGATCGCCTACTATGTCTCCTTAATTGCATAATTTTGGTAGTGGTCACTGTCTACTCGCATAGCATATAGTAGCTAGGTGAGGAAAGTCCAAGTATTATTTGAGTCATGTGTAATGGTTTTGTCTTGAATGTTGTAAGCAGTGCTAGAAGTACTTGTATTTGAAAAATCAGTGAAGTTCTTGCAATCCATCTAAGTCCATAATTTTGCATTAAAATTTCTTTTCGAATACGTTTTAATTCTGCTTACTAAGTATTTTGTGCGTTACTTCCTAGAGAATATCGTGTTGACTGTCTAGGTGATCACGTCTCCATTCCATCGCATAGAGTAAACTGGAGTGAGTCTTGACATTTTTTTTCTACTTTGGTTTTTTTGCATTCTCTAAAATTTTCTTAGTTCATTTGTACGTCTCTTTGGTCTCCTTCTTAACAACAAGCTCATCCATATTTTCAATTGCAACCTTTGTTATTTACGTTTTTGTACTAATTTTAAGAGTCTTTTCAATAACTTGAACTCATAAAGTAAATAATCACATGATATCTATCAGTAAGGTAAATAGAGTTTACTACCACTTATACTATGAATGATAGAAACTATAATGGATAGTATGTTATCAGTGATTCAAAGCTATCGTTGTTAGGATGCTAGTCCTATCTCCTCCCTTTGTCTGTTTAGGTTGAAAACAAACAATCACACAATGTCATTTTATAAAATCATTACCTTGATATCATTTATAGTATCCTATTAGGAATATCACTTATATTGTCGATATCATAATATTGTTTATCACTGATAATTAAATATTGTTAGTAGATGTTATCAGTGATATCCTTTTACTGTTAGCAACATTATCACTGACAGAAGATATCAATGATAGAAACTGATAACACATTTCTCAAATTGAAAGCTATTGTTTAGTAATAGCAACTAAATATATCAATTGATAGCACATATTTCAAATCAAAATTTTGCATTTATCCTTTCGTCAATGATATCAATTAATAACATATTTCTCGAATTAAAAGTTATCATTAATAGTTGCTATCACTGATAACCACTATAATTGATAGTTATTATTGATAGCAACTATCAATTATAGCTTTCAATTTTGAGAAAACCGAGAAGAAGCACTCGTAATGGTGGTAAATAGAAAGTTACAACTAATAGTAGCTATAAGTGATATTCACTAATTATAGCTATCAGTGATAACTTTCGACGTGAGAAAATCGAGAAAAAGTATGGGAAACAATAATTTCTCAAATTTAAATCTATCAGCATATATCACTAATAGCTACTATTGGTGATATATGCTATTAGTAATATGTTTTAATTTGGAAAATTCGAGAAGAAGCAACCAAAAAATGGTGGTTGCATGAGGGTATTTTAGTCTTTCCCTCATTTTTGTGTTATATATGTAATTATTTTATCTTCGTGTTAGATATACTATTATTTTAGGGTTTTTTTTTATTTAAGAAAGTAACCCAATTTTTTAATTATCATTTAGGAAAACATTTAAATGTTTGTGTAAAGCTAAAGCAAGAGCAAAATTTTTAAAAAGGAATGAAAAATATTTACAAATTAATATAAAGTTTAGAGTATTTTGTGGTAAAATAATGTGAAAATGAAAGTTCCTTTTTCTGATAAAATTATGTGTATTCATGACCATAAAACTAAAAAAACTTGAATTGAGACAATGTAGTTAATTAAAAAGATGGTTAAATTATAAAAAATTTCTTGAATTTTGTAGTTCAAGAATACCCTAAAGTTTCAAAAGTAAAAATACCTTTTGTATCAAGAATACTCCTAAACTTTCAAAATTTTCAAAAATACATTTAACCTCAAAAAATGGTTAAAAAACCGTTAAAGTTTAGTTTAAAGACCACCCTCAAACTATTGAAAAACTTCATATATACCGTTGAACTTAAAAGAAGTTTAAAAGTACTCTCATTGACCCAAATCTTACACCAATTTTCTCAATAAACAAAATGAAAACCCAAATTTTAACTTAAGCTAAGACATAAAATCCTCAAAATTTCACAAAATTTTAAATAAAAAATTCTTGCTAAAACATAGTAAAACAGTAACTAGTCAAATAAAAAAATAGTTTAAAAAATACTTTTAAACTTAAGAAAAAGAAAAAAAAGAAAACAATACCCTTATTATTGTATAGCACAAATCATTAATATTGTTGTACTTCTCTATTTTTCATTTTTTTCCTCTCTATTTTTCTTCATTACAAATAAATAAATAAATAAAACAACACACTATACTTGAAAATAAAATGAATTTAATACTTAAATGTTTTAACGAAGTTGTAAGTTAATAGTATATAGTGTGTCCTAATAATCAAGGACCTTCTTTTTTATTTGACTAATTATTGTTTTAGTATGTTTTAAAAGACAAATTTTTTATTTTAAATTTTTGAGAAATTTTATGAATTTCTACATTTATTTAAAATTTTGGTTTCTCTTTTGGGTGTTGAAAAAATTGATGTAAAATTTGGAATAATGAAAGTGTACTCTTTAACTTTTCTTAAGTTTAAGGATATTTATAAAACTTTTATGATAGTTCAAGGGTATTTTTGAAACAAAAAACTTTAATAATTTTCATCTAAAACAAATGGTAATAGTATTTTTTAAACCACTTTTGAAAATTTAAGAACATTTTTTAAACATTTAAAAATTTTGGAGTATATTTTAGGGCTGACTGGAAATATAGCAAATTATTATAAATTAATTAAGCATATAGCAAATCTTTAAAAGAATTACAAATATGGCAAATTTTAATTAGATTCCAAGGTAAAAGACAAAAATGTCCCCCAAATACACTTTACGTATTTCTTCCGTCTTCCACTTTCTTCTCTTTTCTTCGTATTCAGATTTTCTTTTGCAATTCTGGTGCCTTTGTATTCGGCTTCGCTTCACATTCTTCATTTCATTGTCTTCCACTTTCTTCGCTTCAGGTTTTCAGCCTCGCTTCAGGATTTTTGCATCAATTCACGTTCTTTCGGTATTTTTGTTTTCTGCTTGGTCGTAATATATTTGAAATAGATTTTCTTCTTTTTCTATTTGTTTGAAATCGAATGGTTGATAGATTTGGTTAGTAAAAGATCAGTGATATATTAAGTTAGTAGAAGATCTAAGTTAAACTGCATTTTTTGTGTGATGTTGCTTAAAGTCTATCAGTGATATGTTTTTATCAATGATTGATAGATTTGGAGGATGTTGAACTTGTTTGTGTTGAGATATTGAACTTGTTTGTTTGGTTTCTTTAGTTTAACGTGCATATTTTGTGTGAGATGTTGCTTATGGTCTATCAGTGATATGTTTTTATCAGTGATTGATAGATTTGAAGGATGTTGAACTTGTTTCTTTGGCATGCTAATCTGTTTTCAGTTTGTGTTTTGTTGCTTAGGGATAGTCTATTAGTGATATGTTTTGTATCAATGATAGACTTGAGAGATGTTTAGTTTGTTTGCATTGAGATGTTAGTAGATGATTTAGTTCAATGTGCATTTTTCTATATGTTGTTGCTTATGGTCTATCAGTGATATGTTTCTATTATTGATAGACCTTGAGGATGTTTGGTTTGTTTTCGGTAAGGTGTGTTAGTGAATGTTTAAGTGTTGTTGCTTAATCTATCAATGATACGTTCTATCATTGATAGACTTGGAATATGTTTAGAGATGTTAGTAGATATTTTAGTTTAATGTGCATATTTTTTGTGATGTTACTTAAAGGTCTTTCAGTGATCGATTTCTATGATCACTAATAGATTTGAAAGATGTTTAGATTGCTTGCTTTATAATATATATTTATAAACTCTAATTCAAGCTCTAGTCTAAAAGTGCATTTTGTGTAGGATGTTGCTTATGGTCTATCAGTGTTATGTTTCGATCACTGATTGATAGATTTGGAAGATGTTAAACTTGTTTGTGTTGGGATGTTTAACTTGTTTCTTTGGCATGCTAATCTTTTTTCAATTTGTGTGTTATTGTTTAAGGTCTATTAATCATATGTTTCTATCACTAATAGACTTGGAAGATGTTTAGATTGTTTTTATTATAATATATATTTATAAACTCTAATTCAACATTATCATTTCAAGTTGTTCAAAAAAAATATATGAAAAAGATGAAAATAGCAAAGAATATTAAAAATGTTAGGCCGAAGAGACAACTTATCCAATCAACGAAAATGTTGGAGAATGCAAAAGACTAGAATATTGCAAGAGACCGATTGATTTGTCCCTAGTTTTGATTTACAACTCTCTCATTGAGTAAATGGATATTGTATTATTAGTTCTGCGAATATTTCATGATAGAAAAGATCAATGATAGACTTCATATTTTATTTGATTTTGTTCAATTGATATAGAAAAGTGTTGGACCATAGGTTGAATATTGTTGTAACACCCCGAAATTTTAAGGTAACGTATATTTTTTTAAGTATTTTATTTAATTCTCTCAAAGTCTCCTTATTTAAAGGTTATAAGTTTAGGAGTGTTATTATATTTTAGAATTGTTGGGAAAGAAAAGGAACAAGGATTTTAAAAACATAAGAAATAATAATAGTAATTAGTATAAATTTAATTATTATTATTATTATATTTAAGAAAATAAAGAAAATTTCTCTCTCACGCGTGCCCCCCTCCCCGTCTCCTTCTTCTTCTTTTTCTTCTCCCCTCTTTTCTCTTTTCTGTCTTCTTCTTCTTCTTCCTACCCTAACGACCGGCCGCCACTCCCTCCTCCAAATCTCTTTCTCCTTTTCTTCTTCGTCCACCCAAAGCCGTGTAGATCCAAGTCGCCATGCGTAACCCTCTAACCGTTCTACACCACGGCGACGTTCGTCCCTTACCATTCACGTAATCGAGCTGAAGCAGCAGCATTCGTCTGCGATCGGAGCTCTGTCGCGCACCTGTTGTCATCATTAGTCGATCGGCTGCCGTGCCATTCGATCGACAATTGCTCGCTGTGGGGTGCGACGCCACGTCCTTGTCCGCCGACTGTGATATAGTTGCTGCCGGTTACCCAACCAGGTTTATATGTGCAGATTCGTTCCTTTTATCGTTGTAGTTTCTGTCATACTTTGGGTAGTGGTGGTAAGAATGAAAATTGTAGGATTTATGGTTTTGCGTTTTAAGATTTTGATAAATTTCGATGATTATTGGTTCAAATGATAGATTTTGAAGGCGTTATTAGCGTTGGTGTTAGAATTCTTGAGTTTTGCATAAGCTTCGCTTGAGTTTGATTCTCTACTTTTGGGTAAGTTATGGAATCTACTTATAGGGTAAATTGAATGTATGCATTTATTTAGAAAGATGTTGATATTATGCTTGTTTATGTGTTTGGACTTGATTTCGTTGGATATAGTTGTTCAAGAAATTTGAGTAACTTTGAGGTAAGGGACTTTCTACTGGACCCGCCTATCAATATAAATATGTTGACTGTATGTAAACTTTAAAACTGAGGACGAATGTTTGATATGACACACATATGTATGTCGAAGTAGATTTGAGGCTTATTGTATGCTGTGGTTGACTGGAAAAAAAACTTATGTATATACATGGATTTGATGTAGACTGGGTGTTAAGTGCCTTTTTGTGATTTTCTGGATATACATATATACATACACATATGGGTGTTGAATGACTGAAACTAGTAGATGTTTCTTATATAGGGTGTAGGTTTAAACGGGTGATTTGTTGTTTAGACGGAATATATGATATATTAAAGTATGGTTGTGTTCTTGAGGCCTGAGAAAATGCTATGATTGTTTAGATTGTTGACTGATGTACTGGTATATGTCTGACTGACCTTGGGCTAAATTAGTGTAAGATGACTGTTAGGGGTTAAGTGAAGAGTTTATGTGATGAGTTCATTTGACTGTACTATGAATGACTGTTAAGATGTTAGAATGGACTGAGGGGAAAATTATTAGTTCCTATTGTGTAGTTACCTTGCAGGTGTCCTACAAGATCACCACCTTTTGTGCATTCTACGGGATCATTAGACTAATATGTGTTTCTGCAGAATACTAGACTGATTTATGCGTCTTTTGGCCGTTAGACTGATTATGTGTATCCTACGGGATCACAAGACTGTGACTGTGCAGGGTACTCCATTAGGAAGTTAATATTTTATTTTTTCCCTAACGGGACCAGTAGTGAATCTCTTACTGAGTATGTTTATACTCACCTTTTTATATTTAACTTTTTCAGGCAAAGGTAACAAAGGAGGTAGACCGGCGAGAGGCAAGAAGGAGGCGTGATTGTCATAGGGGATGTCGTCAATTACTTTCGCTTAATGTTTTAGTTTCTTATTTTGTTTTAGTACTTAAGACTGTTTAGAAAATTTTGTGGTTTAACTGAGTTCATGAACTGATGTTTTACAAGCTTTACTTTGAAATTTTGGTTATTTTAAACAGGGCCCAAACTCGAATTTTGTTTTTTTTTGAGAGTTTGATTTTAATTTAATTTGGTGTTTTTGTGTAAACTAAGGTCATTGTTTTAAATTAATGACTTCTACTTAGTTAGAAAAGTTGGGTCGTTACAATTGCAAATTGACTGATCTTCAATGGATGTTGAAGTTTATTAATGATAGACCATAATGGTGAAAAAGACTTCACAGT
>JBBPDI010000009.1:17887740-17903931 GCA_037974545.1 Cucumis variabilis | reverse complement strand
TAACTGATTGAGTGTATCAACAAAATATCAAGGGAAAAGAAATGCGTGAGGGAAGATGAAGGGTAGCCTTGTAATTTCGTAGGTTTAAAATGTGGGTCAGGCTTCCATTTTGCTATATTTACAAAAATATAAATTGTGTGATATGAGCCTAATTTTTTATAATAAATTTTTCATACATGCAAGTGTTCCAATAATTTATTTATACAATAATAGTTAATTCATTTAATGAACTTTCCTTTGTATTGATAACAATGGGAGAGAGGGAGGCCCTACAAATAAATTATAGATAGATAGATATATACATATTGTTTGACATGAAGTTTTTTTTTTTTTTCTCAATTCTTCGTGGAGATTCAGCTTCAAAGCCTTTTGAGTATTGCTTAAGAACTTTTATAAATTTCGTGTCCTTTATGTCTGGAATTTTCATATCTTCAGTAGAGTAACATTATTTTTAGGAGCTTCAAATAATTTTTAGTTTTTTAATTTTCAATTTTTAAGAAAGCTATTATTCTTTAGATCATTAAAGCACCACCCTTTAAATCCTCATAGCTTTAAAGTTCCGATCTTCACTCTTCCAATCTTCTGAAATGAAAGGTACAACTTCTATTTAAAAATTCTTTTATAGGTCGCATGATAACTTCTAGTAATACAATTCATAATAGCTTTCTATATAGAATCATGAAGTAAAATTGCGATAAAAGTGAGATAACGCGTAATACATTATGTGAAAATATGAACTATACAATCTAAAAGCTACCAAAGACATTTTCTTGAAAAGAAGGAAAATAAAATTTTAATGAAATTTATATTAAATAAATATTTGAAAGACATAAAAGTTTCAAATTCAGTAAAATACTGTGAAAACATGACCCGTTAGTAACAGTTTTTTAAATAAAATAAACTTAAATAAATAGGATAAAAAATTTAATTTTAAAAATGTCTAAAAACAAAATACTGAAAAATTGATACATAGACGCAGACGCATAACTATGTCACTATATGGTATGTCACGGGCTCTTCTTGTCGCTCGCCAACTTTCCAAATCCTGTACCTTTACCTGAAATAATAAGCATAGAGAAAGATTGAGTATATAAAATATACCCAGTAAGGGACCTACTACTAGTCCAACTTTCTATTAGGATCCCGAAAGGAGGTATCCAAAACTATCGTGTGCCCGATGAACACACGAAATCTAATGATCCCAAAGAAACACTCTCATTTGTTAGTGAATCCGAAGGAACACTTATGATATCGGGTTGTAGTGATCTTGTCGAACCATTCATAAACATAACGTGACGACAGGTAGTCGACGCACACAGTCATACATCTGTAAAAGGTGGTAATCCTGAGGGACACCCATGTAGGTACTACCCTAATAGCCAAAGTTAATAGAACATCATAGTCCATAACATGTAGCAACCTCATAAACATCATAAACATGGTATGAATATCAATTATAACATCCTTAATCATGGGATTATTATATCATGCATCATAAATATCATAAACATGACATGAATATCAATCATAACGTCTATAATCATGTGATTAATATATCATGAATCATAAATATATCAGTCATTAACTAGAACATATTATGTATCTTAGTTATATCAATGCATAGCGAAAAATACATGCATGCAAGTTCTTAAATTTATATTTGAAGGTCAAATAGTAGAATCTCTTACCTCTAGATTAGCCAAAAGCTTATTCCCTAGCTGACAGTCACAATTTTTTCAACAAATTAAACTAATCCTAAACAGTAAGGAAAAATCAATAACTTAATTAATAAATTTAACAATTGGTTTTTTTGACCCAAAAATCTTCTCAAATAAACTTACCCAAAAGTTGAGGTGGAAACCAATTCAACCTTGATAAAAAAAATTATCATTTAAAATTTTAAATTGTCAAAGGAACCTTTCCAAAGACATGCAACCAAACTCAATTATAATAATAGCTTAATTTAGAGTTTCAATTAATTAATGTTTGGTAACGTTTTCGTTTCTTATTTCCTGTTTTTGTTTCTATTTTTTAAAAAAGGAACATGTTTCATAACATTTATTGCTTCTTGTTCTCCAAATTTTAAGAACGTTTCTCATTCAGGGATAGAAATTTGAGGAAGCAAAAAAAAAGAGTTCCTACCGTTCAGTTTCTCTCTTTTCTCTCTTTCTCTTCTCCAATCTTTTTTTGTTCTTCTCTTTTCACCTTCAATCCCAAACCCCATTCTGGATTCTTCATCGCCTTCAATAAAAAATCGAAGTCAAACAATTTCTTCCATTTTTATCGATTGGACATCGTAGATTTTGTGGTGAGGTATTTCGAATAATTGTGGCTTTTTCAGGGTCCTCGGGTCTGTCTTGGATAAGATTTTTTTATTTTTTATTTTCTATAACAATTCCTCTGTGATTTGAAATCAGTCCTAATTGGTTTTCTGGTTTCATTTTTGTGGGGATGTTCACTTCGTGGAGCTCAAAACCCTAACCTCCCATTCTTCAATTTTTTCATTCCAAAATTTCCTCCACATTTGTTCTACATTTCATCCAAAAACGGTTTCTCAAATACCATTTCTACTTGTACATTGCCTTCAGCCTCTGTTACTACTATCTAATTCCTAAAAAATTCATGAGGCCTTTCTTCATAATCTCCTTCTTCGGCCAGTCGAAAGCTTTCAATTCGATGAAAAAAACACCCAGAAGTAGTAGACGAAATGTATTGATTGTGTTTGTCTATAGGAAAAATTGATTGCTCTCTTTTTCATTCCTCCAATGGTATCTTTTGCCAAGCTTGTTTGAAGGTTATATATAGTGAAGGTAAACACCTCTTTATAATGTTGATCAAAATCTTTGAGATATAGAGTTAATGATGAAATGGGATTGTGTTATTTACTGATTAGAAATGTAAAAAGTGATTAAGAACAAGAAATGGAATTGCCCTCATTTTGAGGAGGAAAGAGAGAAATCAACTCATATTAGATATGCAACAGGTTTGTTTGATTTGGCGGTCTTTAGAAAGAAGGTATTGGATATTTGTTATGAGTTTTGATTGAGAGGGCTATTTTTGCAGTCAATTTTTACCTCCCATCATTTTTGGGCATCCTTTGCACATTTAAGTTCATATATTTAAAAGAAATCTATATCGATTGTATTCTCCTCTGTTGGTGCTTTGATTAGGTTGTTGTGTGAAATTTGGAACTTGGAATTAGAATTGAAGAAGTAGTAGAAGAAGAAGAAAGTGGGTTATGAAAAGAGGAATTGAATGAAGGTGGTGTTAAATATTTTTACTTTCTTTATGCTCTCTTTGTTCTTTTATATATAAAATTGAAGGTGGTATTAAATATTTTTCCGTATAAATATAGTTGTAGGGCTTATATAGGACAAAAATGGATTAAAGACCTTTTCCATCTCTGTAAAGACCTAACTTTTATAATTAAGCTGAAGTTATTACTTTGACACTAGACTCATATTTTAAACATAAGACTTGATAATTTAAACGAAAATTTAAAAACATCAAAGAATTTTTATTGGGGCCCTGTTTCAAACAAAATTTTGAAAGTTTAAAGAAACACAACAAGAATAAAGTACACTCAAGAAAATAAAAGTCATCCGATCATGGAAACCCAAACAGTCTCAATTACTAAAGAAAACCAAAAATATAAAGCAGAAGCAGTTTGAGGGACTTTTCCCCTATCGCATTCACGTCTCCTTCTTATCCCTCGTCGGTCTGTCCCTCGTATTACCTTTGCCTGAAAATTAAACATAGAATGGTGAGTATAAACATACCTAGTGAGAGATCCACTACTAGTCCCGTTAGGGGAAAATTAAATTGTTAACTTCCTATTGAGGGTACCTTGCACTTTAACAATCTTGTGGTCCCGTAGGATACACGTAATCAGTCTACCGCCCCGAAGGACGCACATATCAGTCTAGTGTTCTACAAAAAGCACATATCAGTCTAGTGCTCCCGAAGGATGCACATATCAACCTAGTGCTCCCGAAGGATGCACAACAGGTGGTGATTCCGTGGGACACCTGTAAGGTACACTATCCAATGGACAAAGCTAACAATTTTCCCTCAGTCCATTCTAAACATTTAATCAGTGCATTCCTATTACAATTCAGCCGTCCCATTATGTAAACATTCCAGTTGACACACTTACAGTTAACTTACTCATTTCTATCACAATAACAATCAGTAATAAAACAACACATTAAACAATCAAAGCTATATACACATATCAAGTACTAGTAAGGTTACATCCAACACACGATTAGCTATCTCAATCTGACATGTTTTAATCTTTTTCTTTGACAACATAATTTCTTCAGATGGTGTAGACACTGACAAAACATATTCTAGGGGCTCCACTTCTAAACATGTATGTGTTACAAATATCGACGATATAAAAGAGTGAGATGAACCATAATCAAACAAAGTTAAGGCAAAATGCCCTAACACTGATAGCGTACCTGTCACAACTGTGCTAGCTCTCTTAGCCTCAGATCTGCTAGTGGCAAATACTTTTCCCTGTTGTGGAGCTCTCGCTCCCTAACTACTGTACCCAGTCTCAATAGGTCTTAAAGGACAACGATCAGCTGTATGCCCTTCTTGCCTACACATGAAGCAAATCCTGGTCCCAAATAAGCAGTGACCCAGATGGGCGCTTTCTACAAGTGTTGCCCTGCTCCTCTACCTCGGCCTCAACCTCTAAGACCACTGCTACGTACACCTCTCTTTGGTGGTATATTTCCTATTATCCACCAATAATTCTTTTAGTCTTAACAACAAAGTACTTTATAGTGTCTAGTTTAACTTAGGCAAGGTCATGCTAATAAAACTGTATATATAAATCATAAAGGTGTACTTGACGAGTGACGAAGGATCGTGTTAGCCATAGGGACACAAAAACATAGACTTATATCATAAGTCAGTCTACAGAACCTAAAACTTAGGCTCTGATACCAACGATAATAAAGTACGTTCAAGAAAATAAAAGTCATCCGATCATAGAAACCCAAAACAATCTCAGTTACTAAAGAAAACCAAAAAATATAAAGCGAAAGCAGTTTGAAGGACTTTTCCCCTATCGCATTCACGTCTCCTTCTTATCCCTCGTTGGTCTGTCCCTCGTATTACCTTTGCCTGAAAAATTAAACATAAAATGGTGAGTATAAACATACTCAGTAAGAGACCCACTACTGGTTCCGTTAGGGGAAAAATAAAACTGTTAACTTCCTATTGAGGGTACCTTGCACTTTAACAATCTTGTGATCCCATAGGATACACGTAATCAGTCTAACGCCCTGAAGGACACACATATCAATCTAGTGCTCTGCAGAAAGCACATATCAGTCTAGTGCTTCGAAGGATGCACAACAGGTGGTAATCCTGTGGGACACCTGGAAGGTACACTACCCAATGGACAAAGCTAACAATTTCCCCTCAGTCCATTCTAAACATTTAATCAGTCCATTCCTATTACAATTCAACCGTCCCATTATGTAAACATTCCAGTTGACACAGTTACAGTCAACTTACTCATTTCTATCACAATAACAGTCAGTGATAAAACAACACATCAGACAATCAAGCTATATACACAACACCCTTCTCAGTTCACAAATACACCATCATGCCTTAAGGTACCAATCTAAACAATAGTCAACATGTTCGCTTCTATATATATATCAGTCAACCATACTCTATAATTATCGTCATATCCACATCTACATAAATATATATATCAGTCAATCATTGCGCATATTTATCACCATGTTTACTTATATATGTATATATATATATATCAAACAACCACACTCAGTTAAGAGATAATCATACAGCCAATACATCTCAATCTAGTATGAAAGCCAATACATCTCAATCTAGTATGGAGCCCATTAATAGAAATCCCTTACCTTAACTTTACTTAGCCCCTTGATTGAACCTAAGTTTGCCAAAACAACCTAAACATAGGTAAATAGAAATTGATCACCTCCACAATCAATTTCATCTATACAATTCGTTCTATATATAAATTCCACAACTTACCCAAAAAGTGGAGAGTTGAACCCAACCCCACTCTTTTGAAATTCAAGGGATTTAGGTGATGTCCACAATTTGTACCTTCAAGAAATAATTTCAATCAATTTACTAACCCAACAATATTGGTTATAAAGAAAACACCCTCCTCAAACCCCAACGGTTCGTGGCAAGGCAAAATTACAGTACAAGATAAACCAAATGACAGTAAGCTAAGTAAAGCTATGTGCGGTTCAGTTGGAAAGGAAAATTGATTTTAGATCGGGCTCCAACTTACAACGAATTGATGATGCCAGCTTGACAAATCTATAATACAACAACACCCAATAAAATTAAAATCTCTAAATAATAAGGTAATTGGTTAAAATAGGATACCTTAAAATCTGGGGTGTTACAATGTATTTTAGCAAAAAATATATATTAACAAGGTTTTCAGCAACACACATTTTTAGTTATCTAGTAGTGTAAAACGATACTTCAAAACTAATATTAAAATGCAAAAATTAATAATTGAAAGGTGGGCATATGCCTAGTTGATTCTCTCGGCGGCCGTAAGAACTAAAAAAGACAAATTTTCATACCATAGAAAGTAAAGAAGAGAGAAGAATAATACAAATTTCAGAAAAAACCATTGATCATCCTCCCCATTTTTATTTTTTTTTATTTTGTAAAAAGTGAGTTTTTTTCTCTCATACTTTACTCTTTTCTCTCAAAGGCCACACGATTTTCCTCTCCAAGTCAATTTCTTTCCTTCTTTTCTCAATCTCATATCACTAACTCTAGATCTACTTTCAAATAGCCGACATAAGAAATCCCTTAAGCCAGTCATTGTCATGCTCAATCGCCGTCGTGCTTTCATCGTCAGAAATTTCTCATATCTAGTCATCTTTGAATCCACCACCATGCCAAGTTGTCATCGTGCTTCTACCATAAGAAACCTCTCATGTCCAGTCGTCTTCGAATCTATCATCGTGCCTAGTCATCATTGTGCTTCTGCAATAAGAAATCCCTTGTGCCTAGTCGTCTTTGAATCCACCACCATCGCCAACCACCGTGCTTAACCGTAGCCACCATCGTTTTCCTGCCACGTCTGTCTTGCAAGCTCGGATCTGGTCTGCTAGTGGAGAGATCCATGTTCAATGTGCCGCCCATTGAATGCCTTGAACTATTTCGAATTCGACAATGTAAGTTTTACTTGCTCTTGTTTACATTATTGATATCACATGTATATGTACTTTTTGGTTTGGAAATCAATTATCTAAACTTACTTTGATTTTTGTCTAGATGATTGTGATTGCATAAAATATAATCTCACCAAGTATGTGTATGGTAATTAAAAAGCTTGGCTGTTCGATTTGTAAAACATGTAAGATTGTTTCGAATATTTTATACAAGGCTATTTGTAGAACTTGTAAGTATCTCATACACTGTTGTGCTATATATTTGATACCTTTGATATGTTTCAACACTATTTTAACCATAAAAAGTACTATAAAGATAAATTTTCTAAAATATAGTATGGTTATTATTTTAATTAGTTCAGCTTCTGCCTACTTTTTGGATTGGGTTTTAGTATTTTAACAAAGTTAGGTTGTTAGATACTTTAGTAGTGTGTTTGATTTTTGGCTAAAATATTTGTTGTACTTCTAGTGACATATATGAAGTAAATTACTTTATTTTTTAATTAAGAAATGAAGTGAGATTTTAGTCATATTCATCTTTCAATTGATTCATGAAGAAGAAACATTATGAATTTAACAAATATTTATCATTTTATGCTAAAGTCTTACGGATAGAGTAGAGACTTTGGAATTATATGTCATAATGATGGTTAAAAGTTTGGAATTATATGTCATATTTCAGTCATATCCTTTTATGCTAAAGTCTTGTTTCACTTCATTCATTTGGAATTATATGTCATAATGATGGTTAGAAGTTTGTGTTTAGTATTTATGGATGGTTTTAATTTGAGATTTACTTGTTAGTTGATTGAGTGATACAATTGCGAGTTTTGTAGTTGTTTGAGTGTATATAGAACTTTTTGGTTGTTTGGGTGTATATAGAACTTGTTGGTTTTAATTGGAGATTTTAGGTATTATTTTAGATTATAGTTAAGTTCACAAGTTTAAGATTACTTAATTATTCCTTTTGTTTTTTGTTTTTTTACCTTTTTTTTTGTAGATTAAGTTGCATCTTATATAATATGGATAAATCGTGGATGAAAAAAATAGAACGTCAACTAATTATGCTTTTCAGATTGAGATGTTTATTAAAAATAGGTTGAAACATTCGAAGACATCGAACATCATGACTTGTCCTTGTTTGAAGTGCTTAAATGCAAGACTTTAGATGTGAATACAATTAGAGATCACTTATTTTTTAATGACACAATTGGAATGTTAGAGACTGCACACAATTATTTTAATGACAAGTCAGAAAATTTTGAGGAACTATTAGATGATGCTGAGAAACCTTATATCATAATTGTAAACATTTTACCAAATTATCTCCATTGATAAAGTTATATAATTTGAAAGCTAAATTTGGATGAAGTGATACGAGTTTCACCAAGTTGTTAGAATTAATTTGTGTCATCTTACCTACTTCTACTTATGAAGCAAAAAAGATTTTGTGCACTCTTGGAATGAAGTACGAGAAGATTCATGCATGTAAGAATGATTATTGCTTATTTAGGAAAGAACTTCCTGATGCAAATGTATGCTCCTCTTGTGGTATGTCAAGATGGAAGATTCCTAAAAATTCAAAGGAGGTTAAGAATGTTCCAATGAAAGTCATTTGGTATTTCTCTCCAATTCAAAATTTGAAAGAATGTTTCGAAGTAAAGAAACATCAAGATTATTGACATGGCATGCCAAAAAAAGAGAAGTGAATGATTTATTACAACATTCAAAAGATGCATTATTGTGGAAAAAAAATAGACAATTTGTGGCTAGAGTTTGGGTTAGAACCAAGAAATCTGCGTCTTGCTCTTTTTACAGATGCAGTAGATATAGTTGTTGGACAATGATGTTAGTGACATACAACCTACCTCCGTAACTGCATTAATATATGGTCCCAAACAAAAGAGAAATGAAATAGATATTTATTTAGCTGCATTAGCTAATGATTTGAAAAAGCTTTTACATGATGGAGTGAAATGTTATGATTCATGTCAAAAACAATGTTTCAGGCTCAAAGCTATATTATTATAGACCATTAATGATTTTTCTGCGTATGATAATTTGTGTGATTGTACGGTCAAAGGATATCATGCAGGTCCAATTTGTGGGAATACTTCATCTGTTTATTCTTCAAAAGGAAGAAAGATGATATAGATTGAGCATTACAAGTTTCTACCACGTTATCATCTATATAGGAAACAGAAGAAAGTTTTCAATAGTGCACAAGAATTAGAATCCGCTTCAGAACCGTTGAGTGGGGAAGAAATTCTTGTACAAACAAATAAGAACAAATATTCCTTATTGGAAGAAAAAGTCTATTCTTTTAATTAGAATATTGGAAGTATCTTGATGTGCGACATTGTTTAGACGTGATGCACATCGAAAAGAATGTGTGTGCAAATATCATTGACACATTATTTGATATTTCCAGTAAAATGAAAGATGGAATAAAAAGTCGATTAGATTTGGTGGAACTGAACATTAGATTAGAGTTAGCCCTTCAAGTAGAGGAGAAAAAGATTATTTTACCTCCAACATGCTATACATTATATCGAGCGAATAAGATGAGTTTTTGTAAGATATTATTTGAACTTAAAGTACCTGAAGGCTATTCATCGAACATTCAAAGTTTATTGTCACTAATAGATTTGATACTTTCACTACTACAAATTTGGCCTTCTTTGATGTGCAAAACATGTCTAAAAATGTCTACCTTGATGGTCTTTGCCCATCAAGAAGGTAGACATCAAGAAAGCCCGACCATCAAGAAAACTGAAAAGTCATCAAAACATGTCAAAACATGTTTTCTTGATGGTCAAAACATGTCATCAAAAACTCTTTCTTGATGGTATTGGCCATTAAAAAATGAGACTTTGATGTTTTTTGTCCATCAAGGAAACTGAAAAGTTCATCAAGAAAACCAATTTACTTGATGGCCAAAGTATGTCATTAAAAACTTTTACTTCTCCTTTTTCTTTTCTCTCACCTTAGCTCCGTGTTAATTAGCATCTTCATGATCTTGATATTGTTTGCCTCCTCAATGGTTCTCGGACTAAGAATTGTAACGTTAAAATCCAAATTTATAAACAGCGCAGGGGTGAGGATTTAAACTCGGAACATCTTGTTCCTAGGTACATAGAAACGCTAGTTAAGCTAAGCTCATATTGTCCAACTTCTACAAATTTTAAAAATCCTAAATTACAAACTTTCAATTCAACACATTAAAGTTGAACACAATAACTAATTTGATTTTGATAAAGTCACTTATTTCAATCTAATTATAATTACAACAGTTAATTTTTAAAAAAGTAATATTGTATTATTGATGAATAAAAATTAATAATTGAAAAAAATAGTAAAGATTTAATAATATTATTGATGAATATTGTATTTTTTGAGATCGTTAACAAGGGTTCAAATTTCGTGCTTCGTGAAAAATAGTATTTTCTTAATGAGCAATGCCCATCAAGATATCATTTTTCTTGATGGACCTTGTCCACGATCTTATATAAACCTAAAATTATAAATTTTTGGGTCTTTAACTCATATAGCCTAAATTTCTATATGATATTACATGAAAAACCTAACTTTCTAATAATTTTCACAAAAGGTCTAAATGAGCCAATATATTTCACAAATATAGGCCAAAATTACTTCTTTGCCCATTTTATAATATTGGATTACTTTATTATTATTTTTTTTAAAAAAAAGAATGAATCGTGGATTGTACGGTTTTGGAAAGCTTTAATACTTTCTATGTACCAAAACTGCAATACTTTCCATATATGATTTTGGAAAGTATTGGAAAGCTTTAATCCATTTTACTCGCCGAAGACAAAAATGATAGGGAGAGATTTATCGACAGAAAATTTGAAGATGAAGAAGACATTCGACGACCAACCACTGTGAAGAAATATCGCTCGAAACTTTGAAAAAATTTCGAGGTTAGTTTTGTTAAATAATACATTAGGTATACTAGGTATATTGAAGATATTCAGATTATTAGGCAAAGAAACTATAATTTAGAATGTGGTAGATTCTACTGATTGTTGAAGTTTCAGAAGTGAAGAAGATGACTTTCATTACTTTTTCGACGAAAACTAGAAAGAAATTTCGAGGTTAGGTTGTATATATTCAATACATACAGTATATTAGGTATATTACATATATACATATATTCAAGATATTAGACTGAAACTGCAATATTAACCATCATGACACAAAAATATTACAACTATATGTTATTAAAAAGTATAATTGTAAATAAGATATGGTATATTTATAATAAAACATCAAATAAAACTATTATATCTTACGAGTAATTTAAAAAACTAATATAAATGTAAATCACATAATAAATCACATATACAAACTATAATATTTTGCGGTAATATTATAAAACTATTATAAAAATAAATAATATAGGGTATATATATAATAAATAACAAATACAAAATATTATATATTGCGGTAATATTATAAAACTAGTATAATTATACATAATATGCGGTATATATATAATAAATCACATCAGAAAACGATTAAAACTTACGGATATATCGTTAAATTATACTATAAATAGGCATATGATATACTATCACTGTTCTAATCATGTAGTTACGGTATTTCGTTATTTAATTTTAGTCGGATAAAAAACAAAGTACTCACTATGGAAATTTTATTAGCTTCACGTGATGGAAAATAATGGTTGCCAGTGGACTTGTGAAAATAGGGTAAAAAGATACTGAAAAAATTTTGGCTGCCAGCGACTTGTGAAAAAAGGGTAATTAGAAATTAGAGATTTAACAATGAAATTTTAAAAGCTCCCTGTGATTAATAAAAACGGCTGCCGACGACTGGTACAAATAGGGTATAAGAAGATGAAAGATGGAAGAAGATGATGATTATGGTATTTACACAATTTCATAAAAATTTTTATATTAGAATAGATTTTTATTTATACTTAACTGAAAATATACTTCAAAATTATTAACATATTAATTATACACATTAAATTAAGGAAGTTATGAAAATATATTAAATAGAATTCATATTCAATAAGAAAATAATTCAAATATTATTATGAATAAAATATCTAAGTAATAATAAAAATATCTAATTAATAATGATTGTAAGTTAGTATTGTTCTAAAAATATTATAATTTCAATTTAGGACATTTTTGTTTCGTATTCAACTTATGCTTTTTCTCTAAATCTTTCTAAATTTTTTCTTGATGGACAATGTCCATCAAGATATAATTTTTCCTGATGGACCTTGCCCATGATCTTTTTTTGGTCTTTGTCCATCAAGAAACCCTAAACCCATCAAGAAAATCCTAAACATCTCAAGAAATCCAAAACAAATATTTTAATTTTTTTTCAATGATGACCATTGCAAATTAAGAAAATTCATCTTTCGATGGGCCTTGTCCATCAAGAAAATCTAACTAACTTGATGGATATTGCCAGTCAACTAATAGATTATCATTGGTGTTTATTGTCTATCGAGAAATAATTTTCTTGATGTTTGTCGACCATCAACAAAACTAAGGAATCTTTGTCCATCAAGAAAAACAAGAATCCATATTTTTTTACGTTTTTTTGTATTTTTCGACAAAATAAGAAGACTTTTCTTGACGTACATGATCGTCAAGATAAACATTGTATCAAGAAAAATATTTTTCTTGATGGTTCTTTGCCATGACCATCAAGAAATCAAAATTTGGGTGCATCAAGAAAGACCAAATTTGTAGTAGTGTTTGCGGACTTAAGATGCATGACCATCACGTTCTTATGCAACAGTTGCTACCTGTGGAAATTTGTGGTATTTTACCAAAACATGTAAGACCTGTAATTGTTTGACTATGCTTCTTCTATAATTCTATATGTAAGAAGACAATTGATTCATCACAATTAAAAGGAATGCAAGAAGATGTAGCTGTCACTTTATACCTCTTACAGAAGTATTTTTCACCATCATTTTTCAGTGGTACACCTTGTAGTGCATCTCATACCAAAAATTGAATTTTGTAGACTTGTTCATCTATGGTGTGGATATATCCCTTTGAACGATATTTGAAAGTTCTAAAAACTTATGTGTGAAATAAAAACCGAAGAGAAGGATGTATGGTAGAAAATTATATTGTTAAAGAGGTTACAGAGTTCTGTTCCGATTTTATGGTTGGAGTTAGTTCTATTGGACTAAACTCACCTGTGATAAAAATGAATTCAAAATGGATAGAGCATTATCAGCTTCTTCTTTTATCAGATCGAGTAAGAAGCAGTTAGATCAAACTCATCTTTACGTTATTCAAAATGTAAATGATGTTCTACCATACGTCGAATATGTGCTAAACCCTATCTATTCTCATAAGTTGGTTGTGTAATTACCTAATAACTTTGTCATTTATGATAGACAACATATGAAAAGGGTTTATCTACTAAAATGCATATAGGCAAGAGGAAATTGACGAAATTCGAACAAAATGGACAAGTTTTGTTGGCTAATTTGTGTAAGCTTTTACATGTTGTTTTTTGTCAAGTTAAGTTAGTCGTTGACTTTACGTTATGAAGGAACTGGTTGTTGTACATACTTTTGTTTTTGATTTTTTTGCTTGTAGCTTTCTACTTGTAGTTTTTGAAGGGACGGACGATCCTATAGTTTTTTAAAAAATGTGGGTTATCATAGTAATTGATGTTTATTAGATAGCTTGTACATATACTTTAGTTAGTGGAGAAACTTGTTGTACACATACTTTAGTTTTGTAATATATCATGATCTTACATATTAGTTTTAGATTTTGAGTTCACTTATAGTGGTTGGATATAGTTTGTTTATTGTTATGTGATTAAATATAGGTGTTAGATGATGTGTATTTGCTGTAGTACTATATGGAAGTGTGAAAAAGTGTGCTGGTATATTAGGTGTTGGCTTGTGCATTGCAGGTGAAATAGAAATATTATTAGTTTTCCATGGAGGACAGCATGCATTTATTGATATGTGATTATATATAGGTATTGGATGATGGGTATTTGTTGTAGTTCTATATGAAAGTATGAAAAAGTGTATGTTTGCAACGTTCGAGATTGTGAGGGAGACATGAATGAACTGGTATCACATCTAAATGAGAGGAATCTTGAGGGCATGAAAATTATGTTAAGAAAGACTTAAAAGAATTGAAAGTTAATACATATACCAACGAGGTGCAACTTCCTTTTCGATGGCTTGATCATAGGAACTCAAAAGTTAAACGTGCTTAGCTTTGAGCAATTCTTTATGTTGGATGACCTCCTGAAAATATTGCTAAGATGCATGTGAGTGAGAGCATGGTAAAAGAACTCGTATTGGTTTTTGGGGAGAATTTTCAATCTAATAAGCCTTTAAAAATAGCAAGGATGATGCTGATAGCATTACAATGCTGTTGATTTTTTAGGTGTTGATCTTGTGCCTTGGTTGTGAAATATAAATAATACAAGGTTTGCCTTTGGATGTGCATACAATTTTTTTTATATTTTTCATAATATACAATGACAAACATTTAATGTCGTAATTCGAGACAAACAATATCGGTTTCGACGTTATAAAAAATGGACAATAATGCAATAATCTAATAAAAATAAATTTGAAAAAACAGATCAAACCAGGCTTTGATGTCGTTTTAAAGCAGACATTAAAGATGTCTTTAATGTTGGTTTTAAAATGACAACAAAGACCAACCGATACTAAAGACCTTCAATAACACCATTAAAGATGTCGTTTCTGAATCGACATTAAAGCCAAAACGATATTGAAGGCCTTTAATAATACTAGCAAAAATGTCGATTTTAAATCGACATTAAAGGACAGATTTCTTCTAGTGATCCCTATTAAATCTTTCTATATATAGCTCATTTTCCCTTCAAGGTTCCAAACAGATAGCTCCAAAATTTACCCAAGAACTCAATTGGTGAGAAATATGCAAATTAGATACTCTGTTTTGTAAGATTTAGTTATTTATAAAAAAAAACATAAAGTAATAGTACACTACTTCATTTGGAAACCTTTTGAAATATATTCTCTCTTGAATGTGTCTAATTTATTATCAAAACTATATTTTCTAGTATGATTACACAACCCTAGCTTTTGTATGCTATTTATTGTTCACAAAATTAGTTGTCCTTGATTTGCAGTTGAAAAGAGAGAAAAATTGAAGAAAAACATGGCTTGGATGACTCCTGAGGTTACATGGTGAAAAGCATCTGTTGGTGTTGTTGCTCACAAGCTCTTGTTTATGCCTTATCATTGATGGAAAGAGGGCTTTTCCTTATGATGAATTGAAGAATCAACACCAAGAGCTTCGTCTACTTGAGATTGAGGATAAAAATCATCATCGTGAATGTGGTAGAACTGATTACTCATGCTGGAAATCAGGTGAAAAAGGTAGAAGCAATCCGTAAAGCTTAATTTGATAAATCATTTAGATTCGTTTGGTAACTATTTTGTTTTGGATTTTGATTTTAAAGAATTATGTTTTTTTCATCATTTTCCATGATGGTTTGCATCTTTCTTTTTTAAGTAAAAGATTTTAATTTTTAGTCAATTTTCAAAAGTATAAACAAGTTTTCAAAAACTATTTTTTTTTAGTTTTCAAAACTTGGCTTTATCTATATAACGTAGATAGCAAATCAAGAAGGTTTAGAAGTGAAACGTGTGTTATAGAAAATTTTTCAAAGAAAAAAAAACTAAGATCATTTGATTTTTTATATTTTTAATTTTAGAAAATATACACACCATGACAAAATCATTTGATCATTTGAATGTACATTCATTTCAAAATTATTCTTTTATCCTTTCAAAAATTATAACATTACCTTCTTAATTAAAGAAACTATTTATACAATTGAAATAAAAATACTTTAAAATTTTGAATTGAGTTTGAGACCTTGAATGGTGTGGTGGTACCATGACCTAGAGCCGCAAGACTATAATATATAT
>JBBPDI010000009.1:17861454-17872621 GCA_037974545.1 Cucumis variabilis | reverse complement strand
TTGACCTGAAAGGGGACCCATCCCTCATCCGGGCAGAATGCTCTTTGAGGACGATTGAGAAAACTTGGGAAGAGAAAAATCAGGGATTTTTATTAGAACTTCAGAATTATGAGACAGAAGTAGATACAAATTCTGATGTGGAGCAAGAAATGAAGGGGGATGAAGAAGATACTCCAATGATCAAGTTTCTACTGCAGCAGTATAAAGACATTTTTTAAGATCCTAAAGGGTTGCCTCCGAAGAGAGAAATAGACCACCGTATCATGGTTTTACCAGATCAACGGCCGATCAATGTAATATCCAAAAGGAAGAAATTGAGAAATTGGTGGTGGAAATGCTCCAAGCAGGGGTAATCAGACCCAGCCACAATCCTTATTCCAGCCCTGTCTTGTTAGTGAAAAAGAAGGACGGAGGGTGCGCTTCTGTGTGGACTACTGAAAGCTCAATCAAGTCACAACGTCATATAAATTCTCCATCTCGGTGATAGAAGAGTTGCTAGATGAATTACATGGAGCCACGGTCTTCTCAAAATTGGATTTGAAATCAGGTTATCACCAAATAAGGATGAAAGAGGAAGGCATTGAAAAGACAGCTTTCAGAACACACGAGAGCCACTATGAATTCATCGTCATGCCCTTTGGTATTCAAACCTCTTTTAAGACGTTGTGTACTGTTTTTTTTTTTTTTAATGATATTCTAGTGTATAGCACTGATATTTCGGAGCATGAGAAACATCTTGGCATGGTTTTTGCAGTTATGCATGATAACCAGTTGTTTGCTAATAAGAAAAAGTGCGTAATAGCACACTAACAAATCCAGTATTTGGGACACTTGATCTCCAGTAAGGGAGTTGAAGCGGATGTGGAGAAAATCAAAGATATGGTGAACTGGCCTCAGCCGAAGGCAGTCACTAGATTGAGAGGGTTTTTAGGCTTAAGGGGCTACTATAGAAGATTTGTGAAGGGGTATGGGGAAATTGCAACTCTATTAACCAAATTATTACAGAAGATTTCCTTCTTATGGAATGAAGACGCATCTGCCACTTTTGAAAAATTGAAGGTAGCAATGACTACAATCCCGGTACTAGCATTACCAAATTGGGATCTACCGTTTATTATTGAAACAGATGCCTTTGGGATAGGATTAGGAGCTGTACTATCGCAGAATGGTCACCCCATAGCCTTCTTTAGCCAAAAATTATCTAATAGAGTCCAATCCAAACCCATATATGAAAGGGAACTTATGGCTGTAGTCGTATCAGTACAGAAATGGAGACATTATCTCCTTGGGAGGAAGTTCACAATCATGTCGGGTCAGAAAGCGCTGAAGTTTCTTTTAGAACAGAGGGAGGTGCAGCCCTAGTTCCAAAAGTGGTTAACCAAACTGTTAGGTTATGATTTTCAAATACTTTATCAACCCAGATTACAAAACAAGGCAGCCGATGCTCTCTCTAGAATCGAATACCCGTTGGAAATGAAATCAATGACTACTAATGGGATTGTGAATATGAAGGTGGTAGGTAAAAAAGTCCAACAAGATGAAGACCTCAAAAAAATCATAGAGGAGTTGAAACATAATTCCGAGGGAATAAGTAAATACAGTTGGGAGAATGGGAAACTTCTGTATAAGAAGAGAGTGGTGCTATCCAAGACTTCATCATTGATACCCACCCTACTGCGAGGGCATTCGAGATTCTTAAGGACGTATAAAAGGATGAGTGGGGAACTATATTGAAAAGGCATGAAGACAGACATCAAGAACTACGTTGAGCAATGTGAGATCTGTCAAAGGAACAAATATGAGGCAACAGAACCGGCAGGAGTGTTACAACCAATTCCCATTCCAGAAGCCATCTTGGAAGAATGGTCCATGGACTTCATTGAAGGCTTACCTAAGGCAGGAGGGATGAATGTGATAATGGTGGTTGTGGACAGACTAAGCAAATATGCTTATTTCATTACCATGAAACACCTATTCACGGCTAAACAGGTAGCTACAGTGTTTATTGAAAAGGTTGTAAGCAGACATGGAATACCAAAATCCTTAATACCAGACAGGGACAAGATATTCATTAGTCATTTTTAGAAAGAGCTCTTTGCTGCCATGGGAACCAAATTGAAAAGAAGTACAACATTTCACCCATAGATAGACGAACATACAAGAAGGGTGAATCAATGTGTGGAGACATACCTGAGATGCTTCTGTAAGGAGCAACCTCATAAGTGGGATAAGTTTATTCCATGGGCTGAACTGTGGTATAATACCACCTTCCACTCCTCAATGAGATCCAACCCCTTCCAGATTGTATACGGTCAACAACCTCCCCCCCTGCTTTCCTATGGGAACACAAAGACCCCAAACAATGAGGTAGAGTTAATGTTAAAAGAGAGGGACTTGGCATTGAACGCTCTGAAAGGGGCCCACTCTGCACGAAACTGTGTTAGGAATTCGTTGGAATAAGGATTTGGGAGCTAATGAATGGCTAGTTAAGTGGAAGAATCTACTGGAAATTGAGGCCACATGGGAAGCTATCTATCAGATGAATCAACAATTCCCCACATTCCACCGTGAGGACAAGGTGAATCTTGAACCGAGGGGTATTGTGAGACCTCCAATTATCCACACATGTTAGGAAGGGCAAAATAGGAAATTCATCGGCTAATAATGAGAAAGAATGATTGAGGGAAAGAGATCGTGCAGAGTGGGCCCCACTGGGAAGAATTTTAGGAAGGCTATAAATAGTGGTTGATGGAGAGAGGGTAGCTAGGTTTTTCTTTGTCATCTTTATGATGGGTAGGTTGTTGTAGCCGTAAGGGGTATCCTTCTTGTAAAAGGTGCTGGTATGTTTTTTTGGGCTATTCCTTTTCTTTGTTATCTTTCATATTGTTGGTTGTAACATTTTGGCTTATATATAAATAAAGAATATCAGAGTACTGTCTCTGTTAACCATTGTTGGGTGTTTTATTTGATATTTTGGTCAGAAGCTTGGCAAACACCAAGATGAAGCCTTAACTTGAGCAACTCAAAATGATCGGACCATGCTAGAGACTTGTCTTGAAAAATGCATTGCTTTCTTTCAAATCAAATTTTGGAGAGAATAGCTATTACAGGATTTTAGACCATAAAATTTGAGAGAGAGGCTTCAACTTCAAGGGAGGACTCACTCAAAGCCAAAAGCCAAAAACACACTGTCCTTGGACAAATCAATAGCGACAATCACTGTCCTATGAAGATTGAACGTTGAAAACAACTTCCACCAACATGTCTTTGAATAATGACAATCAAAAGAAGAGATGTTGAGACCTCTCATCATCTGCCAAGCATAGAGGGCAAATTAAAGGTAACAAATAGTGAGCAGGAAGTTTTCTGTGGATTGCAAGAGTGGTTGAGAGCTCCAAAAATCATAACCCAAATAATGATGTTTACTTGACGAGGCCATTTTGATTTCCATGTAAAGAACTTTATCAATTGGAGTAGATGCCAACAAATGCTTGTAAGAGATTTAACTGAAAAACACGCCTAAACACTACAACTTCCAACTTCTTGAATCCGAGTGAAGAACTCTTCAGCCTTCTAAAGAACCCAATAAAATATGAAAATCCAAAGCATCTTCTTCCTTTAAAAACTGTCTAAAAGAGACAAACTAAGATAGAGTAGTTGCACCTCATTGCTCCAGTACTGAACCATTAGGATTAGTTACAATTCTAAGGAGACTTGGGAGTAGAGAACAGAACCCAAATTAGAACTATCCAACCATTGGTCTTGCCAAAAAGACATCCCAATGTGTGGCACCTTGTTTTACATATTCCCAATAATCTAGATCTATGAAGCACGGACAAGCGACACGACACAGCACAACACACCCAATTTCTAGAAACGTAGGACACGGCATGTCATTATTTTTTTTTTAAATAACTTTTGTGATAATATTTGTAGATAAATTACTCATACATGGTAGAGCATAGCAATATTTCTTTAAAACATAAATAAAGAGTGCATTAGCTGTGAGTCCATCAAACAGTTCCAAACTACAATACAAATACAAAATCCTAAATAGAGACCACTCTTTCATCCAAAACAAAATGTAAAAACGTGAATGATTGACTACTATTGGTAGATGTAAACGAGGAGGAAGATGCCATCTAGTATAAAGAAAAGAATGAATTCATTAAAAAAAAGTTCTCAAAACAAAAACATTCCAAAGAATGCATCATGTCTCTCAAATCTGATAAAACCATACCAAAAATTCCAGATAATATTCCAAAAACTCAAACCATATATGTACAAATTCCACATTAAATAAATACAAAAATACATATTTTTTTTCTAAATGCACCGGGAAAGCAATGTTTCATATAAATTTCAACATCTCCGTTGGGACTATATATTAATACGAAGTAAGGAATAAAAAGCATATATATATATGTTCGGTCAAACCAGTCGAAACACTCCTCAAACATTGATACACAGAAAAGAAAAGAAGAGAGAAAAACCTCTAGACCGATACAGCGAGTAACCAAAACGGAGAGAGAGCGTGGCTGGTCTGATCGGAGTTTCAGTCGCCGGCGTCGTATGCTCAGAGAGGGTAAGCGGCGGTCGCCGGCGTCTTCTGATCGGAGGGGACGAACCGAAGTGAAGATTGGAGAGACCTAGAAGAGGGAGAAGAGTGCTCGGGGTTTGATTTCGAGAAAAGGGACAGAACGGGGTTTTATTTTTTAAAAAATATTTTTTAATAATATTAAAAGATTGTACAAAATTTACTTTCGGTAGTTGAGGTTTGTTGTTCTTATTTACTTGGTCCGTCACGTTTCAAAAGTGATACTTTCGATTTTAAGGTTGGAAAAATAATTTTAAATGATTTCTATATATATTAAAGTTGACTGTTAGTCAACTAATAGAAAAATGATGATACTAAAATATAAATTATTCTATTTTTTTTTCTTCTTTTCGCCATACACGGTGAAATACAGCTTTAGCCTTTTTTCTGTATATATAAAGATGTAAGTTCATTATCACAAAGTTTTTTTCTCTTTGGGAATTCCTTTGTTTTTCATCACCTGTAGGTAAACGAGGTTTCCTTTCTTTTTGTCTTTTTGGTTATCTGGTTTCTTGGAATTTTTTAAGGGGTAAATGGGAGAATGAGATTTGGTTTGTTTTGATTGGAAGTTTTGTGTTAGGATTCATTAGTGAGAATTGGAATGAGATTCAAGTAACCAAAGAACATAGCTTAGAATCGAGCTTTTCATTCTTTTTTTCTTTGGCTAATTTTTTTCTAGAAAATGAAGAAAAAATTTTAATTTGGTGATTGAAATTGAAAAGAAGAGGAGAAAATACGTTGATTTTGATGTTGGAATCAAATAGAGCACAGGCGACGGAGACAAGTTTGCCGAGGAAGAAGATGACGAAGCATAATTGCTATTTTAGTGCCTAATCATTTTTTCGTTAGTCAACTAACGATCAACTTTAGCGTATGGACAATTTAGAACTATTTTCCAAACCTCGGGGACTCAAGTGTCACTTTTGAAACTTTAGAAACCAAATAGACAATAACATCAAATCTTAGGGACCAAAAGTGCATTTTTCCTAGAAAATAATATTAAAAAAATGTTGACATGTCCCTTCCCACGTGTTCTGTAGGGTGTCGGTAGAATATGTGTTTAGCACTAACTCTCTCTAAAAAAATGTGCACTAGCTTCATGAATTTAAATAGAGGCATGAAGGTTCTACTCTAAAACACTTGCAAAAAATGTCCTCATAAAATTCTGTTGAGTTTTTGTTTTTGTCAAATAAATAATTCTTTTTCAACCTAATTTTTAAATATCCAAATCTTCCTAATATTTAGGGAGGTTTTGGTTAAGATTGTTTCCTTCTAATAAGGAAACTGTGATCTTGTTGAGAGAGATCTTTGGAGAGGATATTTTACTGGTATATTGACAATGATTGAAGATGACGAAGATAATTAATTTGTAGTTCAAAAAGTATTGAAATGTCCTAGCAAACTGTGAAAGCTTGAAAAAGGTAATCATTTTATTGATGATGATTTAATTTTGTGGAATATGGAGATTTCGTGGAAAGTAGCATTCTTTGAGAAGAGAAAGAATATTCATGAAAGACATTGAGTTAAGGGATCAACTCACAGATTCAGGGGGAGCCTGAAGTTGTCGTCAACAAGATTCTTGTTATATTCAGGGGGAGCCTGAAGTTGTCTACTCACAGATTCAGGAGGAACCTGAAGTTGTCGTCAACGAGATTATGGTTATATTCAGGGGAAGCCTGAAGTTATTTTAGAACTGGAGAAATATGCTACTTATGATGAATAATATTTCTAATCTGAGCAAAGAGGCTCCCGAGACGTATGCATATTTGTCGAACTTGGTTACCAAAGTGCTGTGCATTTTGTTTTCGTGTGCCCGTAGTTAATCATGTAGTTAAATGCATGTGGTATAACTAAAGATTATTTAACAGTATCATTTTTCAAATTCTATAAAAAATTTAATAGATTCCAAAAAACTGATTAACCAAACCATAAAAAGAAAAAAAATACACTTCCAACTTAACATTTCACCCATAAATGTTGTTGACCTTCTTCCTCCATTCCTTTTGATGTGGAAGCCCTACCCTTGTTATTAGACAAAATTTAGGAGATTGTGAAAGTGGAATGAAGCATATGGCATGAGTAGTTTGGTAGCATTCTTTCTCCAAAGTTTCCTTATTTATAGAAATCCTTGCATGCATTGGTGATGACACTTCCTACTCACACTTCTCACCTCATGCTTGCATGACTTAGCCTTGACACCACCTACCTGGTCACTTTACATCTTCTACTAACCTCTTTACACCTCATGCTTGCATGGCTAGCACTTGACACCACCTCCTTAGTCACTTTACAACTCCTACAAATGTAACGACCCAACTTTTCTAACTAAGTCGAAGTCATTAATTTTAAACAATGACCTTAGTTTACACAAAACACCCATTTAAATTATAATCAAACTTTTAAAGAAAACAAAATTTAAATTCGGGCTCTGTTTAAAATAACCAAAATTTTAAAGTAGAGCTTGCAAAACATCACTTCATGAACTTAGTTAAACCACAAAATTTTTTAAACAGCCTCAAGTACTGAAGTGAATTGAGAAAAACAAAAAATTAAGCAGAAGCATTTGACGACATTCCCTATGACAATCACACCTCCTTCTTACCTCTCGTCGGTCTGCCTCCTTTGTTATCTTTGCCTGAAAAAGTTAAACATAAAAGGGGTGAGTATAAACATACTCAGTAAGAGACCCACTACTGGTACCGTTAGGAAAAAATAAATTATTAGCTTCCTAATGGAATACCCTGCACAGTCACAATCTTGTGATCCCGTAGGATACATATAATCAGTCTAACGCCCCGAAGGACGCATAAATTAATCTAGTGTTCTGCAGAAACACATATCAGTCAAATAATCCCGCAGGATACAAAAAGATAGTGATGCCGTAGGACACCTGCAAGGTAACTACACAAGAGGTACTAATAATTTTTCCCTCAGTCCATTCTAATATCTTAACAGTCATTCATAGTACAATCAAATGAACTCATCACATAAACTCTTCACTTAACCCCTAACAGTCATCTTACACTAATTTAATTCAAGGTCAGTTAGACACATATCAGTACATCAGTCAACCTCTAAATCATCATAGCATTTCCTCAGTCCACAAGAACACGACCATACTTAATATATCGTATACCTTCTAAACAAAAAACCACCCGTTTAAAACCTACACCATATATAAGGAACCTCTACTAGTTTCAGTCATTCAACATCCATATGTGTATGCATATATATATAATCAGAAAATCACATAAAGAAACTTAACACCTAGTCTACATCAAATCCATGTATATATATAAGTTTTCCCCAGTCAACCAGAACATACAATAACCTTCAAATCTACTTCGACATACATGTATATCTTATCGACGTCTGACCTCGGTATAATGATTTCGCAAATAGATACCCTCATACATAAGCATCACCCATCTTAATTCAGTCAAATCAATCAACCATACACTATCCATTCTTTAACATAACAGCCAACCATCCTCAGTTCAGTCAATACGACATTTTTAATTCAGTCAATCCATTAACACATTTAAAATCTACGTAAAACAATTAAATCTTTTTAACCCCTCTAAGCTATGGTTAGCAGTCATGTCCTTTGTTTAATTCAAGTCCACGCATAACAGTCAATTCATTTTAAACATTGAAATCAACATGTAGGTCCAGTAGTAGAAATTCCTTACCTGAACATTACCTAAGCTTCTTGATCGAACTCAAGTCCAACGAACCACCTAAACATTATGATAAGAAAATCAAACACCTTCACAAGCAAGTTCTTTTATTCAATCAATTCACCGAATGTGAATTTCAATAACTTACCCAAGTAGAAAGAATCGAAACCTCCAATGACGCTTGCTTCGAACTTAGATAATCAAGTACCACTTCTCTAAAAATCACCTTAAAATCAACATTACCCAATCAATTTATCAACCTTAAAGCTTACGATATTTAAGAACAACACTTCACAACCCACAATTTCTCCTTACCAATGAACTCATAAAAAAAACAGCGACAGTGGCAAACGAACCCAAACGAAAAATTAACGTGCAAGATGGATCCAACAGCTGACTTGGAGAGGGACTCAGCTTGTGGTTCACGGCTGGAAGGAGCGACGCGTGACAGCTGGCTTAGACGGTTTACACGGAGACCCATGGCTCGGATCTATGGGTGGCTCCATCAGACGAGAACGTGAAGGAGAAACTGACAGCGGAGCTGCAAGAATAGACGCCAGACTGAGCAAAAACGCACTCCCTATCTCGTGGCTGTCGAAAATTGGAGGAAGATGGTCAGAGCGAAACGTTTTGGCTTCGATAGGGATAGCACCTACGACGGCCTGTGGCAACCAGAGGCGTTGCATCGTGGCGTGACCAGTCGGAACAGAAAAGATTGGGGAGGCGACGACGCTGGGGTAGATTAGGGAGAAAGAAAAGAAAAGAAAAACAGAGGGGGTGCCGCGCGAGGAAAAAGAAGGAAGGGGATTTTTTTTTAATAATAATAATAATAATATATTATTATTATCATATTCTTTCCAATCTCCTTTTTCCCTCCAAGATTTCTTTTCTTTCTCAATATATAAAAGGAAATTTTCTTTTCCTACACCAAGTGTACTAATTTAATACTTAAGAAATTTAAAATCTTCAAGTAATAAGGAAAAGTAATTAAAACAAATACCTTAGGGCTCGGGGTGTTTAACACCTCATTTGGCATGAATCAAAGAGCTTGCATGCCACAAACTCCATACTTAATGGCAATAAAAAAAATCCTTGTCTTGTCATGCCCATCACTTTTACAACCAAGCTCTTTTCTTTGACAATTTCCTTCTTTTCTTAATTCAAAGATTCAACGACGTTCAAAACATGACACCACACTTGTCTTAAAAGGTTTTATGATCCATGTTTAATGAACGTCAAGCTAAATAATTTTTTAATAAAATATTTAACCACTAAACTCAACTCATAATCATCTCTTAAGGCCCTTAAAGACTTAAAAAATTTCTTTGGGATCCATGGTTTACAAATAGAGTATTCTTATAATGAAAAAAACATTAATGATTTAATGCATGCATTTCTTTATTCTTAGAATGTTCCCAAATTTTCATTCTTCAAAGTAAATATATTTGTGTTAGCTATTCAATGAAGTATTTATTGTGTGTGTCTATCAACTTATGCGGTAGTCATAATAAATTAGAATGACAAATTCAACTCAACCACCATACATTTATTATTAATATAGGATGGAGAATCATTAATAAATGTTATTAGATCTTGGGCCGAAGTTGTCTCGAGATGCACACCAGGATGAAAACCATATGACTTTAAGTTATTAGATCTTGGGCCAAAGTTGAACCGAAATACCACATGATGAAAAATAGAAGCCTTTAGGTTATTAGTTTCTCGAACCTGATTTGCACCCAAGTTCCTCGAGATGAAAAAAAAGGTGACAGTGTTGGAATTTATGTCCTAAAACTTGTAGATTGTAAATATAATCCATTGACCATTATTAATAAGTGTTATTATTGTAATAATTGTTATTGATTATAATATTAGTTTTGTCTTAATAATCCAAATCTAATAAACTAACATCCTAAGGTGTTTAATGAGTCTTGAATAGTATGTAGAGACATACAGGGATCAATGTTCGAGATCAGCTTAAAGGGTCTATAGTATAAGGATAAGGTTGGGTACCTTATCTTGGTAACACTATGGATACGACTCACTTTGTATTTGATACAAACACAATGATCCAACATGTTTGTGTAGTTGACATGCGAGTGAGGGTATCATATGCAATGAGATTGTATAAGATCGGATCACGACATAGTAATCACTAGATGTAACTCCGTTAACTAGTTAGATTTCTGTTTCACTAAGATGACCTAGGTAACTTAGTCTTAATCCTGAGTGTATTATGAACTCCTGCTTGCGAAAGATTGTTCTTTGATTTGTACGAGTGAGGGTGGTCAGATCTCTGGCTCGATAAACTTATCATTTTGGAGACAAGACCGAATGGGGAGTTGGAAACATAATTACACAAGATGGAATTCACTCCTTCCATACTTTAGGGTAAGTAGATGAGTGTTCCCTTAAATGATGTCTCTAGGTCTTGAACAAAGGGTCCTACCCTCTCTATGGCACGAGATTAGTTTTTATCTATTGGTAGGACCATAAACAGGTTGTTCATTAGAGAAGCATTGATATTTAAGGATTAGAGGTAATGCAAAGGTAAAACGGTAAATTGACCCAATTGGTGTTACAAATACTCATGAAGGACTAACTTGCTGTTATTAGTCTACACGGAAATATATCTACAGTAAGAAGAGTTCAGCTGTGAGTCTTTAGGTTCATTAGGTCCACTTTCTAGCTCGTAAAGGGTAATGAGATTTATTCATATTGGTTGTAATTTGAAATAATTCAAATTTATTTTGGGTATTAGTTTAATAGATAGTTATTCATTATAATATAAAGTTTATCGAACTTTGTTATACAAATTTAATTTTAGATATGATTCAAAATTAATTTATGAGAGATAAAATATTTGAATAAGTTCAAATATTAATTTAAT
>JBBPDI010000009.1:17846771-17861354 GCA_037974545.1 Cucumis variabilis | reverse complement strand
TACCAAAGATCTCTTCAAGATCATCTCCATCATTCTTTGCTCTTAAATTATGCCTCTAATTGTAAATTGATTTCATCATAATTGTATGTCTACTTCTAATATATACCACGTTAGATTATTTGATAAATATGAAATTAGTTTTATTTTTATTTAAAGAAAGAAAAAATATCTTTCTTACCTTTAGGATCATTTATAAATAAGGAGTCAAAAGATCTTCCTTAAATATCTCCTCTAAAGAATAAGATAAAAAAATATTCCTTATATTTAGGAATATTTTATGGTAAAGAATATTTCTTTATACAGATAAATGGCCTACATCTGGAGAGCTTTTTGCTCAAACAAGAAATATTATTGAGATTTAAAAGTTTGTAACTTATCCCTAAAGTTATACTAACAAGTTATCATCATAACTTAACCGTATAAACTCAGGCTCCCCCTGACGATAAACTTGAATCTCCTCGAAAACGAATTCAGGCTCCCCTAAATTCATTGACCACAGTACAATTATCTCAGCCTTTATTCATATTTCTTATCAATCAATATTCTGTCAAGTCCCTTGACAATCTTCAATAATCTGTCATAATATTGGAGAAGATAACCAGTTTACCTTCATACAGATTCTTCCCAAAAAAAAAAAAATATAAACTTTTGAATTGCAGATGTGAAGAATAAATTTTATCTCAATATATTAGCCCCTCCCCCTAAAAGTATAACTTTGAAGTCATTTAAACTAATATCAATAAAAAATCATAAGAGTAACATTAAACATAACAATAATTAACTTATTGTGAAAAGACTCATAATTGTCGTGTAAATGTAATCACTTACATGGTAGCTTTTCCATTATAGTAGTCTCTTGTTCTCCTAAGATACTTGAGAATAATTTCAACCGTCGTTCAATGGTCAAACCTGAGATTGGACTGATACCTACTGATTATTTCCATTGCATAACAAATATCTGGCTTAGTGTAGAGCATAACATACATTAAGCTGCCCACAATTGAGGTATAGGGGATACATCCCATATCCTCAACTTCTTAAGGTGTCTTAGGACACTGTTCCTTAGACAAGTGAACTCCATGATTGAAAGGTAATAATCTATTCTTAGAGTTTTACAATGAATATTGAACCAACATTGTGTCAATATAGGTTGCCGGAGACAGTGCCAGCGTTTTGTTCTTACAATCCCTAATGATTTGGATTCCAGGATCATATTATGTCTCTCCCAAAATCTTTCATTTGGAATTGGACTGCTAGCTAATTTTTAATGTCAGTTAGGTATCCTACATCATTTCCATTGAGGAGGATACCATTCATATAAAGTACTAAGAAAGCTATTTTACCTTTGTTGATTTTCTTGTACACACAAGGTTTATCAACGTTTTGGTCAAAATTAAACCAGAAGATTTGGTCGCACTAACAAATCTAAGGTTCCAAGATATAGATGCTTGTTTCAACCTATAAATGGATCGATTTAGCTTGCAAATTTTGTACTCCTAACCTTGGGTTATGAACCCCTCGAGTTGAGACATAAAGATACTCTCTTGAAGATTGCCATTCAGAAAATCATTCTTGACATTCATTTGCCACACTTCATAATCATAAAATGTGACTATGGACAAGAGAATCCTTATAGACTTTAACATAGTAACAAGGGAAAACGTTTCATCATAGTTAACCCCTTCCCTTTGGTTATACCTTTTTGTTACAAGCCTAGCTGAAGGTCTGTACCTTTCTAGTTGAATCTCTCTTTCTCTTATAGACTTATTTGCACCCTATCGATTTTACCCCTTCAGGCAGATCTACAAGCTTCCACGCTTAATTGAAGTACATAGACTTAATTTCAAGGTCCATGGCTTTGGTCCATCGATCCTTATCTACATCATTCATTGCCTGTTTATAGAACAATGGATATTCAACACCATCATTTGGTATGAAAACCTAAGTTCTAGTTAAACCTAAGTAATGGTTAGGATGTGATACAATCATCCCACTGCATCGAGGCATTCTCAACGATTGAGAAAGAGGAGACTGGCCTGATATGTTAATTTAATCAACTCTTGATGAGGGACCAACTTCATCAACAACTCTTGTTGATTCATCAGTAGCTTTATTTAATACTAATTTCTTTCGTGGTTTATGATCTCTTATATGGTTTTCTTCCAAGAAAGTAGTCTTTGTCGATACAAACACTCCATTTTTTATGGATCGAAGAATTGACCACCTCTTGTTTCTTTAGGGTAACCAACAAATTGGCATAACCTTGAATGAGGTTCCAACTTCTTGAAATTTGTCACTAGCACATGTGCTACGTCCTCTTTATAACTCAAAAGATGTTTCAAAAAATACTCTTTGAGAGAATATTGTTCAAGATATGAACTGCAGTCTCTATTGTATACCCCAAAAATGAGCTAGGCAATTGAGCATATCTCATAATTGAACGAACCACGTCTAACAAGGTTCTATTTCTTGTTTCTGATACATCATTTTATTGAGATGTACTAGGTGCTAAGAGTTGGGATTGGATTCAATGTTCTATCGTTTAGTTCTGAAATCTTAAATCCATGTACTCTCCACCTCGATCAGATCAAAGTATTTTAATCTTTTTCCTTATTAGATTTTTAACTTCAGCCATATACTCTTTGAACTTTTCAAGAGCATCAAACTTATTCTTAATTAAGTATAATAACCAAACCTTGAATAACCATCTATAAGAGAGATGAAGTATTCAAAACCTCCTCAAGCCTTTCACATTCATCGAATAACAAAGGTCTAAATGAACAAGTTCTAGGGAAACTTTGGCTCTATAATTTTTTTCAGTAAAAGGTCTTTTAGTCATCTTTCCTTCAAGATAAGATTCACATAGAGATAATGAATCATCTTCTAACTCATTTAGAACTCCATTTTTTATCAATCTACCGATTCGATTGAGATTAATGTGACCTAATCTTAAATGCCAAAGACAGGTTATTTGGATAAACTCTTTACCTTTTAGTTTGTGTGTTAGCAGTTTTAAACATCTAATGATTTAAAATTGCTTTTGCTTTCTTAGGTCTTAATATGTACACGTTGATTTCAAGCTTAGTTGAACAGATATGTACACCATTCTTAGAAATGAACGTTTCATTCAAGAAAAAAGTTACATTATATGATTGTTCAATAAGACAAGAAATAGATATAAGATTCATTTTAATCTTAGAAACTATGTACAAGTTTTCTAAAAATAGAAATCTATTTCTGAAAAATAACTTAGCATCTTCCACTGCACGAGATGAAATGAGATCTCTCGTTCTAACATTGAGCGTCATTTCACCCTCCTCGAACTGCTTGAAAGAAATAATTTTCTATAAAGAAGAACAAACATGGTTAGTGACTCCTAAATCAAGTATCCAGGCATTTTGGTCATTTTTCATTAACCATGTTTCTAAGAAAAGTAAATCATATTTACCTTCTTTTTCAATTTTTTTCTCAGCAAGATATTTAGGGCAATTTCTCTTACAATATCGATTCATATTGCAGAGGAAAGATTTCACCTTAGCAACTATCTTAACCTTCTCTTTGCTTTTAGCAATAGCAGCAGTAGGACGCTTCCCCTTCCCTCCTTTCTTCTTCTGGATTTTCTTAAACTCATATGATAAAGGTGTAGACTAATTGGTTCTAAAGGATAAACCCTTCTGAAACCTCTTGGAGTGGGCAACGTTTGTCTCTCCTTCTTTTTGTTCCATAAACATCTCTTGGAGGGAGTCAATGATCTGACGTGCAGTGACCATGGTCTCGTGTTTCTTGCTTGGTATGTTAGACATATTGGTCAAGATGTAGATGCGGGCCTTGTCTTTAGCCTTTGTCCAACAATCATATGCATTCTTGACAGTTTGTGATGTATTTTAAGCAGGAAAAGAACGTCATTCCTCTATTAAGAGGAAGCGTAGATCATCAATAACTAGAATCATATTCAGATTTGACTTCCGCATTGCATAATTTTCACCGGTTAACTTTTTGTTTTTAAGGAGTACAATATTTGAGAAAGACATGCTGAAATAACAAACAATTGATCGTATTAGTTATCTTTGCCTTAACTCATTACACAAAATAATCCAATCAATTCAGTAAAAAAAAAATCAAATAACCCTAATTAAACAAATGGTTTAGTTTTTGCAACAATACTTCAGAAGTTTAGAGCAACATGCAAGCAGATCATAGAAATCTCACAGTGCAACTTAAAAGAGGAGACTGTAGGATACATTGACACACATCCTTCTCCCACATACCATGAACATTTCTCCTATTCACTCTGTTATTGACCTAAACAAACACTTTCTGAAAGGACGTCTTGTCCAGGACGACATGAAGCTGAGTATGGATCTCACGTGTGAACTCTTAGAGACGTGAGAGCTAAAAATTGATACGTCATATATACCATTTTTCTCCCACTAAAATATTCTATTTATTTAGGGTTTGTTATACATAATTAGATAAATTCTAGCTAAATGAATCTAACTAAGTTTACTCTTATTTTAACTCTTACAATAAATTTTTACTCTAAAGTTTCTAGGTGTATTAAATCATTTAATTTACCTAGTGACATCTTATGCTAATAGGAATAAGGTTAATTCAACGTTGTTTGCGGGTCAAATCTCAGGTAGGAGGTGTTCTATAAACCATCAACTTAAGTAACCTCAGCTTTAGACATAACTTTTTCGGTGGAGTAAGTTCCCATATAACCTTAAATCCTATTTGTCCTACTTAGTTTCATTAAACTTAAATAAGACTTAATTCTAATCATATTAGAATTAATGTGATCTTAAGTCTATTTAATTTTAAATAACTTATATTTAAATCAAATTTATCCTAGGATCATATATTTGCATACAACTCTTTATTATAGGTTGACGATTGTTGAGTAAGAAGTTTGACCAATTAAAGTATGCCACGTAATCACATCAAATACTGTGATGATTATATAATTAAGTTTATTCAACCCGAATCAATTCAGGTCCAATAAGAAAATAGGTTGAAGCCTAAGTCAAACAAGCAAATAGGCTCAAGCTCAATAAGTATATGGGCCCAAGCCCAAGCCCAACAAGCAAATAGGCTCAAGCTCAAGTTCAACAAGCGAATGGGCCTAAGCTCAAGAAGCAGACGGACCCAAGCCCAAGTCCAACAAAGTAGATGGGCCCAAGCCTAAGTCCAATAGGTAGATGGGCCAAGCCCAAGCCCATCTAAAGCCCACAAAATTTTTCTATTATAGAGACCTTTGCAATTCATTTAAGGAGATCTTTGGTTGAAGGAAGAATTGAAGCTCTGAAGTATTGAAGATCTGAAGAATTAAAGACGTGCAAGTTTGTATCAACCTCGAGATCAACATCTTCTGAAAGATTGAAGACTTGAAAAATCAAACTTTCCTTGGATTCCAGAAGATCGAAGTTCAAATCGACTTGCAACTACAACATCCTAAACACCGAAGATCAAGGAGTTCTAAGTTTTAACTTGTATTTGAGAGAAAATATCAAAGAAGTAAATATTAGAGATTGTATCCACAATATCAATAAATATACAAAGTTCAATTCTACAAATTACATTTCTTCAAAATCTCGTGTGAACACGATTTCAAATAAAAAAATTTGAACTATTATAAAATAAATTAATTAGCCCTATAATATGCATACTATGGTTTAATTAATTAAATCAAATTATAAATAAAGAAAAGGGAAATTACATCAGATGAAAAAAGCATTTAGAAAACAACAGCCCATGACACCTTTTTTTTTTCATATTGCGAATATGGCAAATATGACGAGTAATTAGTGATAGATGACTATCAGAGGGTTATTGGTTTTAAATTTTCTACTTTTTCAATTTAAAAAATGTAGGAAATGGGCTCTATTATCATAAATTTTTTTGCTATTTGTGTAAGTGCTCCTAAATAAAAATCATACTACATGCAAAATATTACATGAATATAACAATTATATTAAATTATGGATGTAATATGCTAAATGCAAATTGATTTTCATCTTAATTAATGAAAATAAATCATGCATACAGAAGACATTAATCTAAATAACACAGATTATATTTAACTAGATAATAAATCAAGCATACAGAAGACATTAATCCAATTTCATATATTTAAAATGTCAACATATTTTAAATTACTCATGAAATTTATAATCATGCATTAATACCATACATTATATCACTTATAATATATAAAAATGCATGAACATGCTTAACCTAAGGTGAGTTTCTCTAAATGACATCCACAAAGCATTTGAATAACAATTGAACTTGTAAAATTGACTAAAATTATCCTTAAAATAAATTTAAAAATTACAATAATTAAGCTTCAACATTATCCAAAGCTGGTCTAAAAAACTTTAAAAGTATAAAACAAGGCCCAAAAATGTTGAATCGGTCCAAAATGGAAGAATTGGCCAAAACCAAGCTGAACTGACGCCAGATGAAGAACCAGAGTCAAACCACACTAAACTGCTGAACCTGCACCGTTATGAGCCTCAGCCTTTAGTGCTTGCTGACGTTAGCCCTTCTTCCTCCTTTCAACGTGGTTGATTGTTTTATTTCTTTATGTGGTACAATGTTGAGAAAACTCAAATTCGAGGACCTCTAATGGTCATTTTTGGGTGAATTTGGTATCGTATTTCACAGAAAACATCCCAAACCCAATTTTAGACTCTAAACTACAAGATTTACAAACAAAAATTACCCAAAAAATGTAAATCTATGGCCAAAGTTACAAAATACATCCAATTTCAAAACTACCCCATTTACAATGCAAATATCCCATCAAACCAACACAAAATTTTAAAATATTCAATTAAAAATTGAGATGACTCGGATACCAATTGAAGGAATAAGAGCTCTAGCAGTGGAAGATTTAAAAGAGACCTTAAGTCAAATTAATTGGAAACTAAAAATACCAGTACATTGGCAATAATACAAAAACAATTTCTAAGGCTAAGCATGTTGTATAAAAAAAAAATTACAAAGAAGAGGAAATAAGTACTCACTCTCGTTGTCGATTCTATATCTACCAATCACCAAATTAGGGCACAACAACTTGAAAACCTCCTTATTCTCTAAGTTAGAGATCTTGGTCTGTGGGAACTAGAATTGGAACGGTAATTGAGAATTTTTCTTTTTGAGAGAATTACCAGAGTACGCAAAAAAATTTCAGAGAAAAAACTAAATCCATCATCGTACTCCTACCTCCCACTTCTTCAAGATGAAGAAGTGGGAGTTGAGAGATCTTTGGCTTACATGAGAGAACCACCCATGTTTCCCATTTAATTAATTTAATTTAAAATAAATAAAATTAATTAGAATTAAAATAATTAATTAATTTAATCTAAATTAAATAATTAACCAAATGATATTTAATTAATATTTCATTTAAATCATATTTAAATCAATATCTGGACATTTTTAAAAATAAAAATAAATTAAAATATTTATAAGCTATATCAAAATTTTGGATCTATAAATGATAAAAAGTTGATAGACTTCTGTCTATCAATCACCAATAGAGCATATCGGTGTCTATCAATATTTATTACTAATAGAATATAAAATTTTACTATATATTATAAATATTTTGTCCAATTTGCTATTTTATACAATTTCCATGTAAACTATAGTTTTCATTTAATTAGATAAAATTAAACCAAACTATTAATTAATTTTTTAATACATTAATTGCTAATTTAAATATTGATGTTTAATTTAATCCAAATTGGAATCATATTCAAATATAAATTTCTCTCCTAACCTATAGTTTTCATTTGTATCATATACGTATTAAATTTAATTTTAACCTACAATTTTAATATAAATCTAATTCACATTAAATTAGTATTTGAACTCATTCAAATACTTTATTCCCTTATAAATTAATTTTGAATCATATCTAAAATTAAATTTATATAATAAAATTTAATTAAAATATAAATTACTTTATATTATAAAGTATCACCCTACATTAGATTAATTCCTAAATTAAATTTGAATATTTCAAATTACAACCAATACAAATAAATTTCACTACCATTCACAAGCTAGGAATGAGACTTAATGGACCTACAAATTAGAAACTACAACAATATGAAATTAATTGGCTAAATTCATTAACCACATTAATCAATATTCGTTAACTGTGTACACTCTACCAAAGACTCACAACTGAACTTTTCTCACTGTAGATATATTTATGTGTTCTCAGATATAGACCAATACAGTATGTTAGTCCTTCACAAGTGTTCGTAACACCAACTGGATCAAATTACTATTTTACCCCTAAGTTACTTCCAGTCCTTAAATTCCAATGCTCCTCTAATGAACAACCTGTTTATGATCCAACAAATAAACAGAAACCTCTTTCGTGCCATAGAGAGGGTAGGACCATTTGTTCAAGTCTCGGAGATACCATTTAAGGGAACACTTATTTACTTACCCTAAAGTTAAGAAGGAGTGAACTCCATCTTGTGTGATTATGTTCTTACCTCCCGACTCAATCTTGTCCCCAAAATGATAAGCATATTGAGTCAAAAATTTGGCCACTCTCACCTGTACTAATCAAAGGAAGTCCCTTGAGAACAAGAGTTCATAATACACTCAGGATTAAGACTAAGTTACTTGGGTCATCCTAAAGAAATAGAAATCTAACTAGTTAACGGAGTTACATTTAGTGGTTATTATTTTCTGGTTTGGTCTTATACAAACTCATTTCATAAGATACCTTCACTCACATGTTACCTACATGAATGCCTTGGATCATTGTGTTTGTATCAAATGCAAAGTGAGTTGTGTATCCATAGTGTTACCTAGATAAGGTACCTAACCTTATCCCTATACTATAGACATTTTAAGTTATATCTCTAACATTGATCCTTGTATATCTCTACATATTGTTTAAGACTCATCAAACAACTTAGAATGTTAGTTTATTAGATTTAGGTTATTAAGATGAAACTAATAATATGATCAATATCACTTATTAAAATTATAATAACAATACTTTATTAATAACGATAAATGGATTACATTTACTATGTACTAGTTTTAAGATATAAAATCCAACAATGTTAAGTTTAAAATAAATATGTTTAGAGAAAATATTAACTTACATGTGTAAAACACTAAGTTAGGAGCTGACGTGTAATACTCATATCTTCTATCCCATTAGCTTGCTAAATGTTAAAAGATAAGTTAGGAGTTGCCCGAGAGTCTTGGGCTAAGCCAGATATCTCAGGACAACATCCTAAAGTATTTTGAGAAGATGAGTACTCGAAAGTAGGATCTCTGGATATAAGTGTTGAGGCTCAGTTCTATTTGGCTGCAAGAAAAGACAGAGAGCTTCTAAGAAAGAAATCTTGGTCAACCTTGAGTAATCTTTGGGGAGATGGAAAACAAAGAGCAAATCTTGGTGCTAAGGTAAGAGCATCTTGATGCTTGCTTGTTGAGTTGAAAGACAGAAAGGTTTGGAGATGCATACTCAAGCCATCTCAAAGCCATGCTCGATTGATACTGAAAGTAGAAAAGGAAAATATTAAGATTCTCGAGCATGGTTTCAGGCATGTCTGGTGGAGAAATATGTGGATCTTGAAGGATCTCAGATCATTCTCAGTCGAGATCATTAAATAATGAGCGATTGACCAATTTTCAGAATTTTCTATGGTGTGCATGTTAGTGTTTTTTGGACACATAGAGTGTTTCAAGTAAAATAGACCCTCATTTCTCAACATTTACACCTCAAGAGCAAAGAAGAGAGAAAACTTTGAGTGAAGTTGAGATTTTCTTGCAAGTGTTGGAACCAAGCAAGGGAGCCATTCGACCATGCTTTAGTTTAGGCGTTCGGTCAAGGGTCATCCAAGAAGTTGTTGTGTTTGGCGAGATTGAGCAAAGGAGGAAAAGTTAAAAGCCCAAGGTGTTTAGATCCAAGTAAGTTCAGGCTTTCCCTTCTTTGTTTAAGGAACTTCAAAGCAAGATTTACTAAGTTAGTCCTTTTGATCTTGAACTCTAAATATGTACAAGAGCTCATTTAGATCTAGAGAAAGCTTATAGAAATGATCTTGAGCAAGCTAACACCATCTAAGAGTTCAAAGAGATCAAAGTTAGTAAGAAAGAACTCCCTTTTATAAGAAAATGGAAAGTGTAAAGAAGTTAAAGGAGTTTCTTTTATCTGGAGCTAAAGTAACTTAAGTTTTCTTATTGTTTCAGGTTAAGAGGAGATAGAGCAAACCTATAGACTGAGAGTGTAGTCAAAGTTGTAACTAACAAAAATGAATTTAAAAATAATTTTTAAGCTTAATTTATGAATATGTATTTCTAAGCATGCTTTGAGTTTAAGTATTTTAATATACTAGATTTATGACAAAGCATGAGATTCAAGTTTAGAAATGAGTTTATGAGAAAGCATGATTGAGCTGAATTTCTTAAGTATTCAGATCAATAAATGTTTCTTTAAGCATGAGATTTATGATAATGTGTTTGAATGCTAAGTTTGGAAAGTATTTGAGCAAAGAAGTTATTAATTTAAGCAAAGCTATATTTTAGACTTGCTTAATGCAAGAGTTTTACATAAGCATTCTAACTTAATAAGTGAATTAAAGTTCTAGCATGAGATTTTTGAATATGTTTTAATTTGATAGAAGCTCTACGAGGGAGATTTTTTCTGTACACAGAGGTCGTGTGATGAGAGTATCGACTAGTAGATGTCTAGAGTTTCCATGAGAGTAGATAAGAAATGAACGTCTCCACTGATTCCTAGATTATTCCATCTAATGATAGCTAATAAGAGATAAGGTGCTACAGGCGCCAAGAGTTCCATCTCGTAGGTATTGTATCAAGGGATAGGACTTCCATGACTATAGATTCGTCCTGTAGATACATGGAAGTTCAAGGTATAACAAGAAAGAAAAATAAAAAGAAGTTGAAAGTTAAGTTTAACGAAATTGATTTACTAAGATTTATTTATTATTTGCTCAAGGTTTTATTAACATTTTTTTGTTTTAAAAGTTGTAACTCATGAGGCTTTATAGCTCACCTTTCATTGTTTTATTTCTCTTATAGGTAGAGATCGTGGTTCTGGTGCCTACAAGAGATTTGCCCGATAGAAGTTTGATTAGATTTTTGTACAACTCTTTCCATTCATACATTTTAGATTGTAATTAAGCTAGTAAAGGATTCAATTGTTTGTATGTAATATGTTAGTAAGACTTTAAGTTATGTTTTTGTATTGGGTGAGTGGTTGAGACTCTGAACTTAGTTATGTTTATATAAAGACTTGTATTCACTAGTTACCTATTCATTGGATGAACATGAAGATCTTTGCCGAAGTTTTACATTTTCAAGTTTAAAACATTTTCTTTTCCGCACTTTGATATCAACTTTAAAAAGAGATAGATAAGAGTTATAGGTTAAGCAAGGTCGACAGATATTGTTAGAATAAAAAAGATGTTGGTCGGCTTCAAAGCCACATTTCAATCCTAGTGAGAAAGTGCTCCGGGATGGGATGTGACATAGCAAACTAAAATGAGCTTAAGGATGTCTAATCCAATTTAGGATTGGATAAATAGGCCTTGTGATTTCAAATGAAATTATAAGTGTTGAAGATCTGCCAAGAAATCGCAAGACGAGGAGAAGAAGAAGGAATTAAGAAGGGGGTTAGGAGGAAATATTTTAGTCTTTGTGAATGACTCTTCCAAAGAAAAGAGTGAAGATTTCTAAAGCTTTTCTTTCAAAGTCATGTTATATGATGTACATTATAATGCATGTATAACTTGTTTATGATTTATAAGAAAAGCATGATTTTTTGAAAGTATATTTTCAAGTTAAAATATTCATTAATATATGATGCTTGCATAAAATGCTTGTACATGAGAAAACCATTAGCTTTATTCTTATCGTGAGCTAACTATTATGTGCGCATAAGAGTCAACACAACCATGCGCAGAGTGATCCCCCATCGCGAGAAGATAGCTGGATGCGTTGAGAGGTCCACATTCTTGCTGATGACTTGGGCAACTGGAATTGAACGTGAACTCTCTAGGGATACTGGCGGTGAAATGAATCATCACAGTAGTCTATGCACAGGGAAGAGGTTCAATGTTCAAGCAAAAAGAATAAATAGAGGCTAAATAGGTGTTTGTTGTTTTCAACTTGTGTTGATGCAATTGTGAAATTGATCTTGAAAAATGATTTTTTATGCATGTAATTCTATTCCCTATATTTTCTTTTTAGAAATATTCATATGGAGTTTCATACATTATTCTAATCAACTTAATTAGAAAATTCTTTTATGTAAGTTGTAAAGTTTTGTATTGACAATTAATGTTGAAGAAATGTAAAGTTTTGTCGAAGTTATTGGAGAAAACGTAACATTGATTGATAAGTTGATTTAAGTTTTATTTTGTTCGATGAATATCTATATGCATAATTTATTGTTGGACCGGATAGAAATACATGAACAATACAAAATTACTTATAGAAAAATTAAACTATAATTTTTATAAAAAGCCCACAAACGTTTTTGACGTTTTAAATGTCATCACCTAAATTGTTGATATATATATATATATATTTATCAACTTCACGTTGTTCACATATTAAGTAACATCATTATTGGCATTTGTCAAATGTAAACAACACCTATATTCTTGAAATTTTTTTTATATCACGTGGAAACCAATTTGGCATTTTTCACATATCAAATATAATTATTCTTGATGTTTTTTTTTATATTAAGAAAACGACATTCTTGACATTTTATAAATGTCAAATTTCTATATTTTTTACGTTTTTACGACGAGGATGTGAACATTGACATTTGTGACTTTTGCTTCCACAATGTTTTATTTAACATCAAGAATAGTGATTCTTCACTTTGAAAAAACATCAACAAAGTTTGTTTTTGTAGTAGTGTTTCTATCTGATGTTTAGGATTAACTGTTTTGAAAAATTATATAAATAAAAAAAAAATTGTATCATTTAAAATAGTGTTGAATCATTGAAATATACTTCATCATCTAATAAAGAGTTCACAATCAGTATTAATAGATAGATTTAGGCAAATAAGAGAACATACATATTCATACCTTCAGCTAAGAATTTTAGAGGCTTTTATTTACGGCTCCGTACACATAGTTAAGGCTATATAGAAAATATCATAACATGGACTAAGTTAATTTATGGTTGTTCTTTGGCATAATAGCACAAACAACAATGTCAATATAGCTGATTTGTAAATGGTGGAGAAAGGAAGTCCATATCTTCCTTTACCAAACATAAGTATTCCTCTCAAAAATGGCAAAAAGCACAAAAATAACCATAAACTACAAACCACCTCAAGCACTGCACTTCTTGATCTCCCCAGCCTTATGAAGCTCATGAGCAAAGCAATAAGTTGAAGCAACAAAATGGTTGTCCCTGTCACAAACATTGGAGACTCATCAAATGTGAAATGCCCCAAATCTACCTCACAACATCTCTCTTTCTTTGTTACTTCAAACACAGTTTCTCTAACACCCAATACATTGCCTACTCCAAACAACCATGCACAAATTGTGTTTATTCTTCCCATTCTTTGGTTATTCCACCAAGCTCTTACTGATTGACCCGTTTCTTTGTATTGTAACAACTGTTGAAAGTTGTAAACGATGAACAGAGAAATCGGTATGAAGATTGCTCTCTCTTCCATCTGCATATCCAATTAGAAAATAAGGTAGATTGGTTGTTAAATCACCGATCAACAAATATAAGCTTCTGATACCCCACATAGTAGCTTTAACTATATCAATACTTTAATATTAATTAGAGTTAAAAGTATTTGGAAAAAATGTTATTGCAAGAGATTTAAATGTTATTGCAAGAGATTTACTTTTAATACTGTGTTAAATTTATATTAAGGATTCCATGTCAAAAGATGGAAATGGTCTCACACAAAATTAACACCAAATAATTAGTATCTTGAATATGTCTTATTAATACCTCATTTAATAATAATTTATGCTCTATTTAGTAACCATTTGAATTTTGGTTTTAGAATTTGAAAAATCAAGCTTAGACATAAACACTACTTCCAGTCTTACGTTTTTAAGTTTTGTTGCAACAAAGTTAAAAAATGTAGCAATATGTGAGTTCCTGCGTATCACTAATAGGAGCTGTGTTATATACTTGTATACTTAATTTTATTTATCAGAGTGCTATCCAAATCTACTCTCTAGTAATATGCAAGAATTGAATTGTACTTACGGTTGGAAAGAAAGAGGTGTTAGTGATGAGGCAATAGGGTGGAAGTAAAGCATAAGAAAGCTCAAGAATGGAACGAATGCCCCAAGTGAGGATCCATAAGTAGGCTTGCACATTGCTTCCATTGTAGTTTCTCAAAGAGTGTACCAAAAATAGGGCAGTGCTTGCTGAAAAAAATTTCAAGTAAGCCAGAGGCCCATCGCTTCTGTTGAGTTAATGAAGTAACAAGTTGTGAGGGTGCACCCCCTAAGAATGCTGGAGGATTTAATGCAATGTAAATGGATCTCCATCCTTTTCTATGAATCACTAGGCTTGTTAAAA
>JBBPDI010000009.1:17823307-17846671 GCA_037974545.1 Cucumis variabilis | reverse complement strand
GTTGCCAATATTATACAAACTTCACATATATGGCTCTGTTTTGTTGTTTAATTTGTCTTCTTTTATAGACAAGATATTTTCATTTTCTGAACTGGCCTGTGATAGTCTGATATATTCATGTTGTACTCTCTGTAATCGAGTTGTACTCTTTTGCACTGTGATGTATTCTTATATTCATGTTGTCTTTGTAGGTTCAATGGAGTCAACAATTTCATGAGTTTTCCTTCAAAGAAGTTTATCTAGACCATCAAAATACACTGGTTAGCATAGTTCAAGCAACAAAGAATATTTTCAGAGATGAAGGCTTACCAGTTGGTTGTTTATGCTTGTGTAGAAAGTCATGTTATATGTATTCTGATGGTATTTACACTGGTTTGATTGAGGGCTAGAATTCCATACTTGTAAATTGTTCAAACTTGATTGGAAATGTACGAATATTATAAAGTGTATTATAGTGTATATATATTAAAGTGTCGATTATTTGTTTCTATATGAGTGTGATGTATTATAACGCCGTGTAATGGAGAAGCGACAAGAACAGGGAAAAACTGTAATAATTGAGGAATTTACAACAGAAAAAAAATGTCATAATATATGAATTTGTGACATTCCTTAATTGTCGTCAATATTAAAACAATGACAATTTTTTGATAAAACAACTGTCACGATTGGTCTATCTTTGACAGGAAACAAATGTCGTCAATAGTGAAACAATGACATTTGATTTTATAAAAAAAACTGTCACGATTGACATATATTTGACAGAGAAAAATTGTCATAAATACGAATTCGTGACATTTTTTAACAAAAAGATGACAGTTTATTTAAAAATAACTGTCGTGAATGACATATCGGTGACATTTAAAAAAATGTCACAATAAACAAATTCGCGACATTTTTCTAACTGTCGTCAATAAGTGAATGATGACAGTTACTTATTGTCATAAAATAAAGTATGACAGTTATTTGTTGTCATAGAATATTAATTAACAATATTTATTTTATGTCATGAAATAACTTATTGCGACAGTTTTTGAAAACTGTCATGGAAGGACTTTCCATGACTCCCGCTTCTATGACTGTCAATAACTGTCACGAATTTTATTCGCGACAATAAATAACTGTCGTCGTAGACCATTTTTCTTGTAGTGTATCAACCCAAACGATTCTGAAAGACGCTTTTAAGTAGATACTTTAAAGAATAGGAAATATACAAGATGATCCAGTAGCTATTGCATGTAAAGAATCAATTCAATTACAACACATATCTATCCAATAGGCAAAATAATTATACAAAAAGAACTAGGTACAAAATTTCTACCTAATAGCTCTTCAAAAAAATTTACCCAACTATCTTTCCAGAATTATGAAAAGTATACCAAAAGTTGGGTTATGTCCCAGGGAAAATCTTGACGTTTAAGCACTTCGATCAAGAAATCAAATAAAGTAATTTGAAGAATCTAAAAGAAAGTAGTAGTAAAAGGAGGTTTGATTGTCACAAATAAAAAGGGCATGAAAAGAATTGGAAAGATATTTCAATCTTTACAGAATTAGCAATTCAATTACAAGTATGAAGCAAGAAATTCAAGAAATGAATATAAGTGTTTCTCTCAATTAAAAAGAATAGTGAATTATTGAGTGATTCACTTTAATTTCAATATCATAGAAACAAAATGGTAATTGCAATGAAATTTATCCTCAATCAGTTGGTTTTTAGGACCACTTGTCCTAACCTAATGGGCAATGCAAAATAACAAGATTCATAATGATGAATACAATTAAGTGTCCAACTTAGTGGTTTCAATAAAATTACATTGAATTACATTAATATCAAGAGATTCAAAATGAGACTTCTCAAAGCGATATAGTCACTATTTTTAAAAAGATTAATTGGGACATTCTCAAATTAAGAATCAAAGGGAAATTCAATAGGATGCTAGATGATGCTAAAAGAATTCATTCCAAGATCATCATCATTCATGCTTTAACAATGAGTTTAGCACTTTCAAAAGTTAAGGTTAAATTCTAAAATCATAGGTGATCAAGCCTACTTTTAAATAATCTTTTATTAAAAAGAAAGAAATTAAAGGAAAAAGCCCCAAGATCAATTATGAATGCAAGATTATACAAAAAAAATCTCACAAAATAAAGTAAAATCAGTGAATTTCTCTAGGAATTACCTTAGCCCATCATGGAGATTGAAGATGCAATAGAGAATTGATGGAGAAAGGTGAACATTCTTGAAGTGAATTAGGGGTGTACATAATTGTTGGGTTGGAGAAAAATTATAGACCAATTCAAAGTATTTGGAATGGCAAAAAATGAACCTCATCAGTTCACTATGCAAGATCAATCCAATCTAACCCAAAAAATTTGAGTGGACCGGATTGGGTTGACGAGCTGGTCTTGTTTTTTTCATCTGTACTGGAAAGTGAAAAAGTAATGGTTTTTCTTTGCATTCTTCTATTTTGAAAGGTTTATGCAATACCTAAAAGCTAACAATTTTTTGTGCCAATCCTTAACTTCTCACTATAGGAAAAAAGGTATACGATAGCTCGCTAAAAGCACTATCGTAGATATTTTATAGCGTTTCAACAAAAGTCGTGACAGCCAACATTATTAAAAGTTTGAATTTTTTATAGCGTTGAATAAAGGCTATATAAAGTATGTATTTTGATAGCATTTTAGAAAGATTATACTAACAACTTTGTAATAATGTATCTTCTATTTATATAATTTATGATAGTGTTTTCTCAAAGCTATGAAAAACTTTTTATAGTGTCTTATGAAAGCTATAAAAGTGTACATTTTGATAGCGTTTTGGAAAGGTTATAAAAATAACTTTACAATAGTGTTTCTTCTATTTATATTATTTATGATGACATTTTGTTAAAGCTATGAAAAACATTTTATAGCAAATACAAAAAGTTATTGACTGTTTATAATAGCATTTTTTAACAAATATAAACGTTTAGTCATACCTTTAGATAAAAGCTATAATAATGTAGTATCTTCACATATTTTATCTATAATAAACTTTTTTAAATATCAATATTCAATTCTCAACATCAACATATAAAATACAACCTAGCTATGTGAAGAAAATCTATTTAAAAGGCAATTGTTCATGTCTCTACACTGTTAGCTAATAAAAAGTCAAATAACAAAAAATGATCCTTATATATATAATGTGTTCATACCACAAAATGTTATTTATGTTATTTTCACAAAACATTTATATTGTCCTGCACAAAATGCTATTTATATTGTTAAGTATTCTCACAAAATATAGTCACTAATATCATTCAACCCAACACAGTAATCAACCTATACCATCTATTAGTTACAAAATTTGTGAGAATATATAAATCTAAATACTTGAAGCTTGTGTCTTGGTAATGACATTCTTTGCTTTGTACAATTGTTCTTTTATCAACCTACAAAAAAGTTATGAACAAAAACTAAATGAATAATTAAGTTTATACACAAAGATTTTAGTTGAAGAAGCTAGCTAGAAGTTAATAGTTAAAGAATGTACATACTTAAAATAACTTTGTCAAAAGGTCATGCTAATGTGCTTCCAAGAACATCTTCAATGTATGTCATCTCTAAATTAGGTCTCCACAAAAATACATCTGATTTCTTTAGCAAGTCCACCCAAACTCAAACAACATGTGGACAGAGAGGAACATGGTGAACAGTAACTTTATGATCATTTGAGGACCATCGACCTTCAGCAACTACCTCTCTTGTACCACCCCAATCTAGCAATGTGCACTTGCAAAGAATATTGTTGTTATTAATACTCTATACCAACAAGGTAATATAAAATGCAATATTAAGCATAATGAGCAAGTTATAACAATTAGAAATAAAGTATTAGAAATAAATAATTAAAGACCTTATCGGAGGTGAAGCTCCAATCGGGTTAGTAGCAACATTGGTAACCATTTGATCCTTTGTAGCGTTAGAAAGTTGGTTGCTTCTATTACGCTAAAGTTAGCAAATAGAAAAATAATATATACAAGTTAAACAATTAGAAATAAATAATATAAATCTATATGTTAAAGTATGCTATGAAACTTCATACTTGTGATTTAAGAAGGTGAGATATTAAAGATCTCATTTGAGACATTTCAACCTTCATCGTCTTAAGACAATAAAGAAAACTTCGATGAGGTGACTTACCTTACACAAACTTCCTCCCCATGATGGTACCAAATCTTATAATATGGGTCCATTCCCTTAATTACTAAATGCTCGTAAACAATATCAAAAGATTGATGTGACTCATGCATCTTTCTACAATCCTTGCAAGGGCACATAATCAAATCCACATTTGTTGAATCCTTCTTTATTTTTTCTACAAACTCTCGTGCTCTTTTCATATACTCGTTTGTGGCTCTAAAAAATGATCCAAATGTTCATCATTTAAAAATGAAAAACTACTTCTACTTATTGTTATTCTAATAAATTATTACATTGTTGTACTTGTTCAAATGTACCCACTCTTTATTGAACATTCTTTGTCCAAACATTATGTATAAAGGTTTGGCTTCTCATAACTTGTCACTAAAAGTTGTCTCGAATAGCATTTGCAACCAATGAAGATGCACTTCTAAAACCTATAAAACTCTTCAATATGTCAATATCTCTTTGAAACTAATTAAATTAACTTCAACATGAAATAGTCATAGTAAAAACACGAATATTTTGTACTAGTGAAATTGAAAACATCTCCGAAAATGAACTATGGTCATGCATAAATAAGAAATGACATCAAGGTCCCCTTACACATGATCTTTTAAATAAGAAATGACATCAAGTATTTCTCTTCTTTAATTTTAAGCTAATTCAAGCTAGAGCGAAATGTTACATTGTAGTAAAAGAACACCCTAGAATAAATATAGAAGCTTATAAAGAATAGAATGATGTAGTTTGATTATTGCAAACACAAAGCGTACTAACCTTTTCTTACAACTACTTTATAACCAACAACTCTCTCCCGAACCTACAAAAAAGAGAAGGAAGGAAAGGGAGTAGCACAGGATCAATAAAAACTTGTTTATAAAGGAATAGAGACTAAAGTGAAGATTTATTCATTCTGAAATTAATCAAATTAACTATAAAACATGAAGAAAAGAAGGAAAGATTTATCCATTTTAAAATTAGTCAAATTTGGAAAGCTAACTATAAAACATGAAGCTAACTATAGAAATGTTTTACATGAAGTACATATGTATCAAATGTCCCCACAATCATCTTGTTACAAGCACACGCATAAGGATTAAACATTACAAGTAAGGATTAAGTTCAAGGAATAATGCTGAAGACTTCTTTAAAATTTCTTTTTCTACCTATAACCTCCTGTCATAAACCAATTAATATAAACAATATCCAAACTCAACTTCAAATAAAGCTTGAGCCATTAATCATAGCAACAAAAAACTGAAATCTAAAAAGCATACAAAGACCAGAACACATTAAATAACAAACATCCAAAACCCTAATCTCATCATTAGGATTTTGAAAAGTTTCTTTGAACTATATTCATTAAGAACTACACATAGCGTCTCTAAGAACCTTCAATCTCATATATTAATCATTTTTCTTACTGACACATCATACTAAACCAATTTAAAGGGATTGATTTTCAAATCGATTTTAAAGATTTGAAAGTATAAGAACAAAATTAAGTAAGATTGAGGAAGATTTTAAATTTTATCTGAAAAGTAGCTCTAACAACATGAAAGTTTCCAAAAACAAATATTCCATTTAATAAAAAGAAACCAAAACTAAAAAGATAAATGAGTGAAATTTTGACTACAGTCCAAAGGTAATCAAGAAAATGAAAGCAAGATTAAAAAAAAAAAAAAGTAAACAATGAAACTACACCAGTAAAACAAGAATTTTGTACACACCGGTACCCATGTATTCTTCCTCACATATATAAAATATCATAAATATTAGTATGGTCGATAGATAGCAACTACTTAATTTCCATTTCCTTGTGCAATAGATCAAATTCCCACTTTTCCCTTCATTCCTCGCAAATGTAACTAACAATAATTCACTCTTATAATTTCTAAAACCTAAGTTATGAAAATCTGCCAAGTGACTAGCATCAGTCTTAATATTATGAAAATTTAAATCAATTCTTAAAATTCTTTATATGATTTTGATTTTGACTGCTTGTGAAATCTTTGCCTGAACTTCCTTTGGCTGATTAGTTGCTTTCTTATTCCTATAATTATTCTATAGTTTGCCATTGAATCTTGTCTTTCCATTGGGTAGTTAAATTTGGAGGCTGTAGAGAAAAAATAGAAATCAGCCTCGTGTGTAGTCAAATTCGAAAGTTTATGAAATTATGTGGCAACACCTTCTTTGGCCCTATAATTATATTATAGGACTATTGAGATTGTTGCTGCTCACACTATAAGAAAAATGGTCTACGACAAAAGTTATTTTCTGTTACAAATAAAATTTGTGACAGTTATAATATAGCCTATTGTGGAAAGTTTTTGTATGATAGTTTTAAAAAATTGTCACAATAAATATTTTCATGATAGAAAATAAATGTTATTATTTAATATTTTATGATAATAAATAACGGTCATCTTTTATTTCATGACAATGTTATCATTTGCATATTGACGACAGTTATAAAATGTCACAAATTTGTATAATATGACATTTTTTCCCTGTCAAAGATATGCCAATCGTGACAGTTTTTATAAAACAAAATGTTATTGTTTCGATATTGACGACAGTTACAAAATGTCACGAATTTGTATATTATGACATTTTTCCTGTCAAGGATATGTCAATCGTGACAGATTTTATAAAATTAAATGGTATTGTTTCGATATTGACGACAGTTACAAAATGTCACGAATTTGCATATTGTGCATTTTTTTATGTTGTATATTCCTCAATTACTATATTTTTTTACAATAAAATACATATCTTGTTCTTCTTTTCACTCTATCATTACACTAACCAGTTCAGCAACTCCTCCTTCACTTTATTCTGGGCTGCTAGCACCAAATCCTTGAGAGGTATCATCATTTATCTGCCTATTTCAACTCACTCAAACAAATAATCAAACAGTATTCAATAAAAAACTGGACCTGGTGATGCAATTTGCAAATGTCTTATGTGATCTCAACCTATGGGACATTGATCTTTGAAGTGAAAAACCATTATCACAATATACAATATGATTTTTTTTTCTAATAAAAGTTTAGGACTTGTTTGAACCATTTGGTGTTTGAAAATTAAGTTTATATACACTACTTTCACACATTTATTTATTTTGTTAACTACTTTAAAAATTGATTTAATAAATTAGGCCAGAAAATTAAAAAGTAGTTTTTGTAGTTGAAATTTAGCTGAAAATTCAAATGTTTTTATAGTAAAAACAAAAATTATGGAAAAGATCAATGGTAAGAAAACAAGACCAACTTTCAAAACTCAAATGGTTATCAAACGAGTCATTTATCTATATATATAAACATTTGAATTCATAGTCAAATTTCAAAATGATTTGATATAGGATTATACGTATAGTTTTGAATTTTTAGAAACATAATTGGAAGGATGATTGAATAAAATAGTCTAAAACTAAAGCAAACATACATGGAAGGTTCAAAAACTTCACTCAATCATTTTGACAAACAGGTAGAGGACACTTCTAATTCCTTACTTTGATAGAACTTTTCCCCAACAAAATGTAAAACAATAATGAAGTTCCTTGAGAAGATGGAGAAATGGAGAAAGCAACTTTGAGGAGGTGGTAAGTGATTAGATTTCCTAATAAGGAGATCATGCTGATTTTTGTTTATTACCTCCAATGTTTAATAGTCTCTAAGTTTCACTGCCTCTATTGTTCTCACTGAATCATGAACAATAAAATGAAACAAAAAAAAACAGACAGAAACACATATAACAATATCACACAATCATCAAGTTTTCCATTCCATACACAATATCAAATAAAATTAAAACCAAAGAGGCGAAGAAAGGTTAGAAAGTGAATGGTTGAATCAATTCTAACTTTGATTAGAAAACACAAGGATGTTAATACTGATGATCATAAAACTTTTTTCAAAATAAATGGATCTGGAAGAAAAAGGTAGAGCTAAACCTTGAATCTTACTCGTCCCAAAAGGACAAATGTAAAAATTGAGAGGAGATTTATACGAACTGGATGAAAACAATAATCATCAAGACTATTGTTTCGACTGTATGAAAACTATTATGTAGAACGACATTTTTCCATGGTGGGCGGTGATTGACGGTGAACAACGTTTGGAGATGGTGGTGGCGTTCGGAAACAGGACGAGATGGTCGGATTGATGGTCGGAATCGTGTGAGAGTTTGGAAAATTAGTTCACGTGAGGGTTTTAGAATTGGGAGAAAATCTGATTTTAATAAACTTCTCATTCAAAATGAATTTTATTTTAATAGATTAAATAAATTATTTTTGGTATCTCTTTGACAACAAATAACTGTCGCCCCGAAAGTAAAATTGGAAAAATTCCATCAAATTAAGGATACTTTTTTTAGGGTCATGTTGCTTGCAAAGCCCCATTGCTTCATAATTTAATCTCCTCCTCATCCTCTCTTTACCAACCACACTTAAATGTGCACAATGAATAAAAAATTTTGATACCCAATATAAATCATAAACCTTGAACAAAGGTTAAAGAATACTATTTTTGCCCACTAATTAAACGTGAGACTGTGTCACTTATAATGTCTTAAAGGCTTATTAGAGTGAAAGTTATCCCTACAAACAAACACGAGTCCTTTTAGCATGTTTTGTCTTCACTCACATGCATCCTAGGAAAATTCCCAGGAGATCACCCAACAGAGAATTACTTCAATCTAAGCACGCTTAATTTTGAAGTTCCTATGATCGAGCCACCGAAAAGGAAGGTGCACCTTGTTAATATAGGTTTTAACTTTTAATTCTTTTAAGTCTTTCTTAACATTACTTTCATGTCCTCAGGATCCCTCTCATTCAGATGTGGTACCGGTTCATTCATGTCTCCCTCCTAATCTCGGGCGTACACCGATTTTCCTCATACTTTAAATAACTCATGAAATTTAAAATCATGCATTAATACTATACATTATAACATTTATGATATATAAAAATGCATGAACATGCTTAACTTAAGGTTGAATTTATCTAAATAACATCCATAAAGCATTGAAATAGCAATTGAACTTGTAAAATTGGCCCTTAGGATAAAATAAAGTAATAAATTACAATAATTAAGCTTTTAAAAAATATATTAAACTGCTTCCAAAGCTCCAAAATCGATCTCAATAACTTAAAAAAGCTTCAAGACGGGCCCAAAACCTTGAATCGGTCCAAAATAGAAAAACCAACCCAATAAATGAAAAACCAACCAAAAAATGAAAAACCAGCCCCAAAACTAGTTCAACCGGTAAAACGTTGAACCAGAGCCACCACCTCCTCCAAACAAAGAAACTGCGCCGTGAGCCGCCAAGCCGAGTCTCCTATGACTCTTGATAACGTCACGTGATGTTAACCCTCTTCTTAACACGCACAAAAAAGTTTCTCCTTGATTTTTGTACACTTATGTAATTCCTCCCATTGGAGACCTATTGATGGTTTAGTTTAGGTAAATTTGATATCGTTTTTCTCGAAAAACACCACAAATCCAAAATTAGACTATAAATTACAAGATTTACGATTAAAAATGCCCAAAAACGTAAGGACCTTTACATGATCATATCAAAAAGAATGTAAATCTATGGTCAAATTAATTCAGAGAAAACATCCAATTGTAAACCACATTCATTATGCAAAAATTTGACCTAACCAATGCAAATTTTAAAATTCTCAATTAAAAATTAAGATGGCTTTGATACCAATTGAAGGGATAAAAGCCCTAGGTAACCAAAGATTCTACAGAATCATTCCTCAATTTAATTTGAGAATACCAAAATTTCAATACATTGGCAAAAGAATACATAAACTAATTTTCTTATTATAACTTAAAGGCTAAGCATGCTTTCTAATTATAGATTAGATAAAGAAAAACTTACGTAGTTTGACACCTTTGAATCTACAAAAAAAAAAAAAATCTAAGTTTGGACACCATCTGTTAGAGATCTTCCTATCCTCTATGATGAGATTGGTTTGTGGGAACCAATTCGGATGGAAAAAAGTTTAAGAGAAACTATTTTTTTTCAAAGAGCAAAATCTTGGCTTAATTACTAAAAATTGTTTTTATTCACCCTTTCCTTAAGGGAGTAAGAGAGAATCATGAGATTCTATTAATTTAAAGATAGTAAATTAATAGAAATTTAAAATCTACTAATTAATTAACCAATTAATAATTAATTAAATTATATTTAATTAATATTTCATTTAAATCAGTAATTTATGAATATCTCTCCAATATCTTATAGTTTTAAGTTAATTTAATTAAATAAAATTAAACTAAACTATAAATTAATTCCTCAATTAATTAATAGCTAAATTAAATATTTTATATTTAACTTAAATTAAATTTGAATCATATTCAATTATAAATTTCTCTCATAACTACTAATTTGAATATAAATTCAATTCACAATAAATTAATATTTGAACTCATTCAAATATTTTATCTCTCATAAATTAATTTTGAATAATATCCAAAATTAAATTTATATAATAAAGTTTGATTAACATATAAAGTTTATATTATAATGTATCACCATACATTATACTAATTCTCAAAGTAAATTTGAACATTTCAAATTACAACCAATATAAATAAATATCATCACCCTTTACGAGCTAAGAAGGGGACCTAATGGACATACAAATCAGAAGCTACAACAATATAAGATTAATTGACTAAACTTATTAACCACATTAATCAATAATCGTAAACTGTGTGTACACTCCACTAAAGATTCACAGCGGAACTCTTCTCACTGTAGATATTTTTGTGTCCACGGATATAGACCAATAATAGTAAGTTAGTCCTTCACGAGTGTTCGTAACACCAGTTGAGTCAAATTACCATTTTACTCCAGGGTTACCTCTAGTCTTTAAATATCAGTGCTCCTCTAATGAACAACCTGTTTATAGTTCAACCAATAAATAGAAACTCATCTCATGCCATAGAGAGGGTAGAGCCCTTTGTTCAAGTTCCAAAGACACCATTCAAGGGAACACTCGTCTATTTACCCTTAAAGTAGGAAATGAGTGAATTTCATCTTGTGTAATTATGTTCCCAGCTCCATACACGGTCTTGTTCCCAAAATGATAAACATATTTAGTCGACAATCTGGCCACTTTCACTCGTACAAATCAAAGGACAATCTCTCACGAACAAAAGTTCATAATACACTTAGGATTAAGACTAAGTTACCTAGGTCATCCTAATGAAATAGAAACCTAACTAGTTAAAGGAGTTACATCTAATGATTACTATTTCGTGGTTCAGTCTTATGCAAACTTATTGCATAGTATACCTCACTCGCATGTCACCTACATGAACGTGTTGGATCATTGTGTTTGTATCAAATACAAAGTGAACCATATCCATAGTGTTACCAGGATAAGGTACTAAGCCTTATCCCTATACTATAAACCTTTTAAGCTAATCTTAAACATTTATCTTTATATGTCTTTACATACTGTTTAAGAATCATCAAACAATTTAGGATGTTAGTTTATTGGATTTGAGTTATTATGAAAAAATAATAATATAATAAATAACATTTGTTATAATAATAAAACTTTATTAATAACGGTGACTGAATTATATTTACAATGTACAAGTTTTAAGATATAAATCCCAACAGGTGATTAACTCACAAAGTTAGCACAGTTGTATATGACTGAGATAGTGAAACTGTATGGAGTTCCTATATCGATTGTTTGTGACAGAGATACCCATTTTACTTATAAGTTCTAGAAAGGACTTCAGGCTGCCCTGGGTATGAGATTAGACTTCAATACAACTTTTCACTCTCAAACTGATAGTCAGACAAAGCGTTTGAACAAAATTTTGGAGGATATGATGCGAGCTTGTATATTAAAGTTTTCAAGGAGTTGGGACTTCCATTTGCATTCGATGGAGTTCGCTTATAATAACAGCTATCAGGCCACCATTGGCATGACACAATTTGAAGCTCTGTATAGTAATATTAAAGACTTATTCAAATTACGTGATCAATTAAATTAATGTTTTTAAATTTATTTTTTGTTAACAGTTTAAGTTTGTGGGTAAGTGATGTAACAACATGTTTTTTTATTTTTAGTAAGTATCAGTTTTTTGTAAGCCTTTAATAAGGCATTTAATTGATTATTCCTATATGAAAAAAAAAAAAGAAGTTTTCTGGCCTGCTAATTTTTGCTTCTTTATCCATAAGGTGTCTAAAATTTCTCCAACAATTTTAGTATCAGAGCCAAGTTCGAGAGAGTGAGTTGAGTGTAAAACACAGTGAGAAAAGATAGGCAGCAATGGTAATGCTATGGGTACAACAAAACCTCTCATTCCAATCTTCAAAGGAGAAGACTTCGAGTTTTGGGGTATTCGTATGAAGACTCTTCTCAGATCACAAGAGTTATGAGACTTAGTAGAACAAGGCTATGAGGATCCTAAAGATGAAGGTAAGTTGCGAGAGAACAGGAAGAAAGACTCGAAGGCGTTGGTGATCATTCAACAAGCAGTCCATTATAGTGTTTTTTTGCGGATTACTACAGCAACAACGTCAAAACAAGCGTGGCTGATTTTGCAAAAGGCATTTCATGGAGATTCAAGAGTACTTATGGTAAAATTGCGATCACTTAGGTGAGACTTTGAGACCTTGATGATGAAAATTGGAGAATCAATTGCTGATTTTTTGTCACGGGCAACAAAAATTATTAGTCAGATACAAACATACGATGAGACGATTACGAATCAGACTATAGTGGAGAAAGTATTGAGAATTTTGACTCCAAAGTTTGATCATGTTGTGGCTGCAATAGAAGAATCAAAGGATCTGTCTACTTTTACATTTATTGAATTAATGGGATCTCTTCAAGCACATGAGTCGAGAATCAATAGATCGATGGAAAGAAACAAAGAAAAAGCATTTCAGGTAAAGGATGTAGTTCCAAAGTATAATGACAGTGATCGTGTGATGACTCGAGGTAGAGGAAGAGGAGGATATCGTGGTCGAGGTTGTGGTATCGGAAAAGGATGTAACCAAAATGAAGAACAAAGAAAGTTCGGAGTGCAATCAAGCAACAAAGCTAATATTCAATGCTACCAATGCAAGAAGTTTGGTCATGTAAAGGCAGACTATTGGTACAAAAATCAGAGAGCTAATTTCACAGCAGAGAATGAAGCATCGAAGAATAATAGAAAAGGTGAAAATAAGCTTTTTATGACATACATACCCAGTGATCAAAAGACAGCGGAGGTGTGATTTATTGACAGCGGTTGTTCGAATCACATGACAGGTTTGAAGCTTGTATTCAAGGAACTTAACAAAGAAGAAAAGTTGAAAGTGGAGCTCGAAAAAGGTAAGGAGCTACAAGTAGAAGGCAAAGCAGTGGGAATTGAAACTCACCATGGAAATAGAATTCTCACAAATGTTCAGTATGTGCCCGATATTGGATATAATTTGTTGAGTGTTGGACAACTAATGGAGAGTGGGCAGTCTATCTTGTTTGATGATGGTGTGTGCTTGATAAAAATATAAGCAAGGACGAGTTTTGCCAAAAGTAAAGATGACCCAAAGCAAAATGTTTCCGCTGGAAGTTTCAAATGTGGAAAATTTTGCTCTTACTGCTACTGCAACTAATACAACAAAGAACAACTCGGAGTTATGACCTTTAAGGTATGGACATCTTAATATTAAAAGGCTTTCTTTGCTAAATCAAAGAGATATAGTTATTGGGTTACCGAAAATTGGTGTTATTAATATCTGTGAAGGATGTGTGTATAGAAAACAAACTTGAAAATCTTTTCCTATTGGGAAAGCTTGGAAAGCCTCGAAGTGTCTCCAGCTAATTCATGCTGATTTGTATGGGCCAATGCAAATAAAGTCTCTTGGTGGGAGTTTTTATTTCTTGATTTTTATAGATGATTATAGCCGTAGGTTGGTTATATTTTCTAGAAAGAAAATCAAAAACATTTAAGAAGTTCAAGCATTTCAAGGCAAAGGTAGAAAGGAAAAGTGGCATGTTCATCAAATCTCTTCGCAGTGAGAGAGGTGGAGAATTTTTGTCCAACAACTTCAACCATTTTTACGAGGAACATGGAATCCATAGGGAGTTGACAACACCTTACACGCTAGAGCAAAATGGGGTAGCCGAGAGGAAGAATCGAACTGTGGTAGAAATGGCAAGAAGCATGTTGCAAATGAAAGGCCTTTCGAATGATTTTTGGGCTGAAGCAGTCTCGACTTCCATCTACCTGCTGAACATTTCACCAACAAAGACTGTCATGAATAAAACTTCATTTGAAGCTTGGTATGGCAAAAAACCCAATATAATCCATTTAAGAGTTTTTTGTTGTATTTCTTATGCTTTGGTACCCTTTCAAGTTTGTCAAAAATTTGCTTGAAGTGGGTGTATAAGACAAAATTTGCTGCAAATGGGAGTTTAGAGAAGCACAAAGCTCGTCTTGTGGCAAAAGGATATGCACGACAACATGGTATTGATTTCGAGGAAACTTTCTCTCCTGTAGCTCATTTTGAAATCGTGAGGATTATTCTAGTGTTGGTAGTACAACAACAATGACCGGTCTATCAATTTGATGTCAAGTCAGTCTTTCTTAATGGAAAATTGCAAGAAGAAGTCTATGTTGAACAGTCGAAAGGTTTTGTTAAAAAGGATAATGAAGAAAAGGTGTATAAGTTGACAAAAGCGTTGTATGGGTTGAAACAAGCTCCTTGGGCGTGGTATAGCAAAATCGACGGATATTTTCAACAAAATGGATTCAAAAGGAGTGTAAATGAGTGTACCTTGTATGTGAAAAAGGGAGATAAAAATGATTTCATCATTGTTTGTCTTTATGTTGATGACATCATTTATACTAGTTCTTCTAAATCTCTTGTTGTTGAGTACAAATAACATATGAAGAATAAATTTGAAATGACAGATTTAGGTTTGCTACATTTCTTTCTTGGTTTAGAAGTTTGTCAAACTGATGGTGGGATATTTATCTCACAAAAGAAGTATGCCAAGGATCTTCTTAAGAAATTTTGTATGATCAATTGCAAGCCAACAACTATACCAATGAATTTGAATGAGAAGCTGCAACATAATGATGGTGCAGAGATGGCCAATGCGGAGTGGTTTAGAAGCCTTGTTGGAGGCTTGATTTATCTAACTCATACTTGTCCCGATATTTCATATTCTATTGGTGTGATTTTCAAGTTTATGCAATGTCCTTCAAGAAATCATTTCGAAACAGGAAAGCGGGTTATGCGATATATTGGTGGATTATAGAAAATGACATTTGGTATTCTAAAGTTTCTGAGTTTAAATTATGCGGGTTAACAGACAGTGATTGGGCGAGCTCCTTAGATGATAGGCGAACTGTTGCTTTATCATCTTCGAAAGCAGAATATACTGCACCAACTTCAGCAGCATGTCAGGCAATTCGGTTGCGAAGAATGCTAACGGAACTCCAACATGAGCAAGAGGGAGCAACTGTGATATTCTGCAACAACAAAGCAACGATCTCAATGACGAAAAATTTGACATTTCATAGCCGAACAAAGCACATTGATATTTTCTTTCATTTTATTAGTGATTTGGTTGCAAAGGAAGAAGTTTCTCTGTCATATTGCAGCACACATGAGTAGTGGGCTGATATTCTTACAAAAGCTTTGTCCAAGGAGAAGTTGATGGGTATTAGCAAATTTGAATCAAGAGAGAGTATTGAGGATTGATTCAAATTACTTGATTATTTAAATTAATGTTTTTTAATTTATTTTCTGTTAACAGATTAAGTTCGTGGATAAGTGGTGTAACAACTGTTTTTTATTTTTAGTAAGTATCAGTTTTTTGTAAGCCTTTAATAAGACATTTTAATTGATTATTCATGTATCAAAAAAGAAAGTAGTTTTCTAGCCTGGCTTGTTGAATTTTTGCTTCTCTATCTCTAAGGTGTCAAAAATTTCGAAGAGATTTGTAAAACTGCTACTTGGAGAAGATATGACAGGTTCTAGAAAAGGTGTTTCAACTTTATTGGCCATCTGATATTCCATTAATAATTTGTGTGGTAAGCTTTCTCTTGATTTTTGATTAGAAACTTTGAAAAATTCACATTTGAAAAATTCCCTTGCAATCATATGTTTCCATTTGATGGATTTCATTTGAAAAATTCACTTGCAGTCATATGTTTGCACTTGATGCTTCCATCTAAATGAAGTGTACTTATGTTTCCGATGATGCTTAATTAGGTTATTCTTTTCTTTTAATATTAGTTTTTCTATTATTGTTTAAGACTTGGAGATGATGTTTGTGAGCAATTTTTCTACATAAAAGTGAGATAAAGATAAATATTGTAGTTTTTAGTTTGTTTCTTTTGTTGTGATGTTCGGGTCACTTGCTTCAGTGATGCAACTAAAATTTTCTTTCTAAAATGGTTGACCAAGATTTATCACGTTTATAACCAGATCATGGAAGCTACTTCCAGACAATTGTAACAACTAGCATGTTGATAGGTGATCCTTGTAGTTATTAATTCAGTCATGATCTTTCAAAATAGGTGGAAGAAGTAGTTCACACGTTGTCTTTTTATATATTTATTGTTTTGGTTATTTATTTTTTTAATTCTCTCCAAAATTTCAGTATGCACTAGGTTGCTAATTTTTTGCTGTTTTTAGATAATAAATATTAGTTCATTAATAGAATAAAATAATAAGTTTCATTATTTTCTCTCGGACTCTTGACAATATATTTTCCAGAATATCTATTTTATTTTGTGAGATTTTTACAGATCCTTTGTTTTAAAACCAACCCCATGCTTGCTATACATATGAGCCATTATGCGGACTTTGAACAATTACTTTGTTCCATTTTGTTATATTCCCCATCTAGTATTATTGGTAGAAGCGTAGGATGGGATGTTCGGTGTAACCCTTTTGTTTAATTGTCTGCTATTTTTTGTATTTGCTCTAGTAGTAAAATATGGTCAAACTGATCCTATCTCACTGCGTCAATTTGCTTTCTAAGCTTGGGTAGGAATTTACATATGGGTAGGATTTTATCTAAAGAAACCATAGACTATATTGATTAAACAATGAACTTCAATGATAGGAATTAAGGGAACCTATGAGATATTCCCTTCCGAATCTACAAATTAAAGTTATAAAATTGCATTTTGTTGTGTAAGAAGAACTGCTTTCATGGATGCCACAGATGTGTAACTAGACAATTGAAATATATGATGAATTTAAACGAACGTATGGAATTAGCTATGCTTGCATTTGAATAATTTTGATTAAATTTTGGTTTGGTAATTTTTCAAAACAAATTTTCTTTTGTCACTCATGTTCTGTATCTAGTCTTTCACCATTTAAATAATATGCTTTTTGTGTGTTGTTCATCGATTCTCGCAGTCTACATTCTCTCTCTCCCCTTACAATTTCTGTTTCATCTCTCCTTAAACTTTTTTTTTTTATTATTATTATTTTTTTATTTTCTGCGTTTGTATGTACTGTTAAAGCTATTGTTTCTGCCTCTTAATTTCTTTGATGCACAATCATTGTTGTAGTTCCTTTTCCATTTACTCTATAGGGTATCATGTTTGCCTTGGTACGTCTGGTTTGTATTTATAATTTTAATAATTGGGCTGATCATTAGGTTAACTATCTTTATAAATTTTAGAATACAATTTTCTTGCTTCTTACGGACAAAATTTGCACCACATCGAAAGATGGAGGGTCTTACCAATTTAAAGTCTGCATCTATTTTGGTATATACATGTCAGTACAATAAAAGTACCTTTTAATAACTTCTCAAGATAGCATCATATAAAATTTGAAGCTTATTTGTAAGTTTGACTGTTATCTCAACATTTTTCGATCTATCATTATTAAATTCTAGTAATGTTACTAGATTTTCAAGTACTATTTATTTCGGTCAGAAGATTTTTCCTCTATTTCTTTCTATTCTCTTCCATTACAATGGTTCATCCGGAATTGGGGGACACACAAGATCACTTTGGGCGCCAGCCTTGTAAAGAATAAAATCTAGGAAAAACAGTTATCGTCTGTGTTTGATTTTTTTTTTTAGAGAAGAAACTGAATCTTTCAAACTAGGATGATCCTAGAATGAGAGTCAAAATCTAATAACAAAAAGTCAAGTTACAAGGTTAATTGAAAGGCTAGAGGGAAGCCTTGAACAACCTAATCTAATTAACGCTATAAAGTTAAGAAAAATGGTAGTAGCATCATATTGGTTACAAGATGAATGACGCAAAGACCAAATTCCAATCAAGTTAAAAATGTCTTCCCAAAGGTTAACAATAGATTTTGATTTTTCTTTAAAAATTCTATTGTTTCTTTCCAACCAGACAATCCAAAGTAAGCTAATTATCGTGTTGAATCTTATGATGTTTCTTCTGCTTGATTGCTTTAGCTTGGATACCGATCTGTCCAAGGTAAAAGAAAATTCAAAATATGTGACGTCCCCATGTCCTCCAGCCAATTTGTTCTTTGATGATTTTGTGACTTTGCAATCTAGAAGTATATGATCCATGTCTTTATTGTTTGCATAGCATAAGGTACACCTATTTAGATTCAGACATTGAGAAGGTGAATTTTTTTTAATGACGTCCATCGTGTTTATTTTCTTGAGGAATATAGTCCATAGGAAAAATTACATTTTTTGGGCACCGTTGATGACCAAATAATTTGGAATACTTGGAGGTTTTCCCGAGAGTAAAGCTGTTGTTGAGTAGCTTGCAGTGCCTTTTTGGTCGAATCCGTGTTAAATTTTTTGTTTTCATTTAAAATCCATGTTGGAGTGCTAATACCTCTCATTTGGTTGGGGGGTGGTGTAACGATCTAAGATTTTGAAACTAAACTATGGTCATTACTTTAATAGAAAACATTTCTTTTAAACATGAGTCTTTATAAAGAATCCATCAAGTCAAATAACATCAAAGAAACCTTTATTCGGGCCCTATTTCAGTCAACCAAAATTTTAGAAGTACAGTTCGCAAAACAAATAATCATAACTCTATTAAATCACAAAAATTTTCTAGACAGTCTCATGTCCCTAAGAAAAACAACAAAATATAGGCGGAAGCATTTTAAACGATATTCCCTATGGTAGTCACGCCTCCTTCTTGCCTCTTGCCAGTTTACCTCCTCTATTATCTTTGCCTGAAAAACATTAAACATAAAAGGGTGAGTACAAACATACTCAGTAAGAGACCCACTACTCGTCCCGTTAGGAGAAAAATAAATTATTAGATTCCTAATGGAGTACCCTGCAGAGTCACAGTCTTGTGATCTCGTAGGATACACATAATCAGTCTAACGCCCCGAAGGACGCATAATCAGTCTAGTGTTTTGCAAAAACACATATCAGTCAAATAATCCCGCAGGATATAAAAGGGTGGTGATCCCGTAGGGCACCTGCAAGGTAACTACACAATAGGATAACTAATAATTTTTCCCCTCAGTCCAATCTTTCACTTAACAGTCATTTACAAATCATTCTCGTAACCTCATCGCATAAACTCCACTTAACCCTTAACAATCCACTTACTCTAGTTCAGCCCCAAAGCCGGACAAAAACGTATCTAAGTACCATAATATTCTCCACAATCTACAAGAGTAGAACCACACCGTCTCCTCAGTTCCAAAGAACACATCCCTAACAAAATATCATACATTCAGTCAAGACAAGAATCCACCTTTTCAAATCTACCCCCTTTAAGAAGAATCACCAAGTTTCAGTCGTTCATCAGTCATATGTTTACACGTACATATCCAGTTAGACACAACAATGCACTCAAATACCAAGTCCACATCCGTCCATACAAAGATATATATTTTCTCAGTCCAACACAACATACAATGAACAGTATGTCTACATTCAAAAGTATATATTACAACCATCATCTTTTCTCAGTTCAGATATAACAACACAATCTATCATATTCAAGGCTATAGGTGAGTCCAGTAGAAAGCCCCTTACCTTAGCGTTAGGTGAGCTCATTAACCGCACTAGAATTCACGAAAACAACCTAAGCATAGGTAAATAGAAATCGATCACTTTTACAATCAATTTCATCCACTCTATTTATTCTTTATACAACTTCTACAACTTACTCAAAATGTGGAGAGTTGAACCCAACCCCTCTCGTTGAAATCCAAGGGATTTAGGTGAGTTCCCTATTTGCCTTCAAGAAATAATTTCAATAATTACTAACCCAACAATATTGGTTATTTACAAAAACAAAACACCCTTCTAAAACCTCAACTGTTCGTGGCGAGACGAAACGACAAGGGTAGCAACCTAAGTAAAACTATGTGCAGTTCAGTTGGAAGGGAAAAATTAGTTTCAGATCGGCTCTAACTTACAACGAATTGACAAACGTCGGCTTTGCAAACTCCAATGTACAGATTGGAAGGAGATGAATTTGGATCTGCAATCGGCTTCACATGATGAAGACAGAATGGGACGACGAACGGTGGAGATTGGTGGCAGTCAACGGGCAACGTGATTTACAATTGGAACGGAGAAGAAACGTGGCGATGCGACTCACAACTGGAACGAACCGCAAAATCACAACGGCTAGGAGGTGCGGATTGGAGTGGGCGATAAGCACGACAGTTTCGACTTTAGCTTTGATAGAGAGCTGTTCAAGACAGAGATGGTTTCGACTGAGAGAAGGCGTGTGCGATGAAAGCTTTGCCTGCGAAAGAAGGATGTCGTTCATCGGCTGCACCTCACGACTGAAAGCCAAGCATGGAAGGAAATGTCTGCAGGTCGACCGACGACAAATCTTGGTCGGACGGAGAAGAAGAGAGAAGAGATGTGGTGGCTGTCAGCTAGGGTAGAAAGACGAAGATGAAGATCGGAGGGGTGTGTGTGTGAGCGTGCGAGAGAGAGAAGGAGGAGGAAATACTAATTTCCCTTTTTTTCTCTTTTTTTTAATTACTAATAATAATAATAATAATAAGTAATAAAAATAACATATTATTATTTCCCAACATTTTTTCCCTTTTACTTCTTTTCTTGTCAACAATTTAAATGTTCTTTTTCAATCTAAAAGAGACAAATTGCACACAACAAACATTTAAAATCCAAAAAATAAAGTAATTCAATTAAAATCCATTACCTTAACACTCGGGGTGTTACATAAGCATGGCTGGGTTGAGTATTAAATTTACACGTGTAAAGTTTTAAGTAGGACCTGACAAACTGAGAAGAGTTTAAGCATGATTAAAATAGTTTAAGTGCTCTATAAATAGAAGACTTGGTCATTAAGTAAGCACAAAAGATTTTTTATTATAAAAAAAGGGCTAAAATTTGTTGTTTTGCTTGGACGAGAAGAAGAAAAACAAAGTGTTAAGTACGACGATTTGTTCCGCGAGAAGGCTCCACAAGAAGATGAGTATTTTTGGTAAAGTGTGGTGAGTGCTTTTCTTTCAAAGCTTTGTGAGTATTTTCTCTCAAATGAATTTATGTTAAAAACTTTATTATGATATCTCTTTACTAATTTGAGAGAAGAATTCAAATGAAAAGTGTTTCAAAAGAGATTTCTACGAAAGGTTTATATGTTTTGAAGCATGATTTATAATGTTAAAGGTTGATTTGATTATTATGATTTCCATACTATAAAATGATTTTCAAACCATTATTTGATTTCTTGAAATGATGCTAACTTTTATATGCACATAAAGAGTCAAGGCCACCATAGGGTGTATGAGCTACATGGTGATAAGTAGTTGGCTTATCCATTAAAAGGAGCGTATAAAGCTTAGTCGTCTGAGCAACAAGGACAAATTTGTATGTTCTCAGATGTTGTTGATATAGTAGTCTAAACGTGAAGTAATGAGACCAAGCGTAGAGAATGATTCGAGATCCTTGACGAAAAGAATAATTAACTAATGTGTGTTTATTTGAGATGATTTATGTTATGCGAAAAAGATGTGTTATGTGAATTGGTGTTTATACGAAACTTATATTGATATGATTTGCGAGATGATTCAATTCTATTACGAAAATGATTACATACATTTTGACATATTTTGCGAAATAAAGTGTTTAATTGATAAATTGATTTGTGTTGGTATTTATGATTTGACGAAAAGGATTTACCAAAGGACATTGCGAAAAAGATTTCATAAAATCTCACTAAGTTATTTAGACTTACATTTTAAAAATCTCATCTTTTAGAATTAAGCGTTTAGGCCAAGTAGAGAAGAAGGTTGAAGGATTTGCGGTGAGATGACTCCATATATTTTGGAAATAGTTAAGCATTACTTATTTGGTCAAAGTGTTGTAATTATGTATCAAACTTTTGTTATTAATAAAGTATACATTTTGTTACGTATTTATTATACTTGGCGTCTAGGTTGACCACCGTTGCGTTTTTAGTTTTGTTGATAGTTTGAAAGGAGTTAAGAATAAAATTTTGCAATAAGAAAATTTGAAGGTTGTAACAAACTCGCATCCTTTTCCTACTACTTCGGTGTTATCGTCGCAGTACAATTTGGGGTGTGACAAACGGTAATCATAGAGCTATCAGAGGGTCATCACTCTTAAATTTGTTATTTTTGTAAATTTAGAGCAAATTTAGAAAATATTGTGACATGAGCTCTATTATCATAAATTTTTGTTTGCTATTTTTGCAAAGCCCCTTTTAAATATAGTAAAATAAGCCAAAATATTTATAAATATAGCAATATCTTTTACTTTCTATCTGTGATTGACAGTATACTATTATATTTGTGTGTGGCAATAAACTACTATTTGGATTTATCACGACACATATAATAAACTCAAGTAGTAGTTTATTGCTAATAGGTTAAATCTATAAATATTTTCAACAACTTTGTTATTTAGAACAACATCTTATGTGATAATGAATGTCCTTAACTAGTCATCATGAATTGAGCTCATCTATCAATTGTTTGTACTTGAAGACAAAAGGTTCAAGATTCAATACCCACTCTCAATTCAATACCCACTCTCAAGTTGTATTACAGTAACTTTTCAAAAAAAAAAATCAATGTCCTAATATGTTTTTTTTAATGATATAATTCTTTTAAACAAACCAAAAATCTTTTTTCAATAATGCATAATACACTCAACCCATGTTTGAGATTTTGATGTTCATGTTTAAGTTAACATCAATGAAT
>JBBPDI010000009.1:17812211-17823207 GCA_037974545.1 Cucumis variabilis | reverse complement strand
CATAAATTAATTTTGAATCATATCCAAAATTAAATTTATATAATAATGTTTCACAAACTTTATATTATAATGTATCATTATACATTAAACTAATTCCCTAAGTAATTTTGAACATTTCAAATTAAAACCAATATAAATAAATCCCATTACCCTTTACGAGCTAGAAAGGGCACCTAATGGACCTACAGATCAGAAGCTACAACGATCTTAGATTAATTGGTTAAACTCATTAACCACATTAATCAATATTCATTAACCGTGTGTACACTCCACTAAAGACTCACAGCTGAACTCTTCTCACTATAGATATATTTCTGTGTCCGCGAATATCAAACAATAACAGTAAGTTAGTCTTTTACGAGTGTTTGTAACACCAACTGATTCAATTTACCGTTTTACCCTTAGGTTACATCTAATCCTTAAATACCAGTGATCCTCTAATGAACAACCGGTTTATGGTCCTACCAATAAACAAAAACCCCTCTCGTGCCATAAAGAGGGTAGGGCCCATTGTTCAAGACATGAAGACACCATTTAAGTGAACACTCATCTACTTACCCTAAAGTAGGAAAGGAGTGAATTCCATCTTGTGTAATTATGTTTCTAGCTCCCCACTCGATCTTGTCCCCAAAATGATAAGCTTATTGAGTTGGTGATCTGGCCACTCTCATTCGTACAAATCAAAGGATAATCCCTCGCGAACAGGAGTTCATAACACACTCAGGATTAAGACAAAGTTACCTAGGTCATCCTAATGAAATAGAAACCTAACTAGTTAACAGAGTTACATCTAGTGGTTACTATTTCGCGGTCCAGTCTTATACAAACTCATTGCATAGAATACCATCACTCGCATGTCAACTACACGAATGCGTTGGATAATTGTGTTTGTATCAAATACAAAGTGAGTCGTATCAATAGTGTTACCAGGACAAGGTACCCAACCTTATCCTTATACTATAGACCCTTTAAGCTGATCTTGAACATTGATCCTTGTATGTCTCTACATACTGCTCAAGACTCATTAAACAACTTAGAATGTTAGTTTATTGGATTTGGGTTATTAAGACAAAACTAATAATTTAATCAATAACAATTATTACAATAATAACACTTTATTAGTAACGGTTAAGGTATTATATTTAAAATCTACAAGTTTTAGGACATAAATCCCAACAAAAAGCCTCACATTTCACGGGTAAGAGTGGGTGGATAGCTAGGGTCATATGGTGCAAGGCAAAATTCACTCCTACTCTTTATATGGATAGTAGATAGGTTGTTAGCTTAAGGGTTGAATCAAAGTCTTAAACAAGGGGCCCCACCCTCTTATTGGCCTGAGACGGATTCGGTTTAAAGGTTAGACCTTAAACCAATTGTTCAATAGTGGATCAGTTGGACTTAAGGAGAAGGATGTAGTCTCAGGGGTAAAATGATACTTTGACCCAGCCAAGATTACAAACAACCTGTGAAGGATTAACTTACTTATCATGGTTATATCACATGACACAAATATATCTATAGTGAGGGAAGTGGAACTACGAGACTTTAGTGAAATGACCCATTAGTTAACAAAGGTTGATTAACTCAATCTAAAAGAGTTTACCCCGTTAATCTTAGATCGTTGGAGTCCATGATCTATAGGTCCATTAGGTTCTCCCACTAGCTCACAAGGAATCAACTTAGAACATTCTGATGTAATAATTGAAATTGTTCGAATTAGGTAAAGAGAGATAAACCGACGAATATATTTGACATAGTTATCGGTTATAAGCTTCAGATAGAGCTTCATGCTTAAATGTGATTTAAATATTAAAAATATAAATATGAATTCATACTCGGAAGCTCGAAATAGATGGAAATGGTCAAAGTTGTGAAAAGTCAAAATGTTGGCTTTTGACTTTGAAAAGTCAAAATGTTGACTTTAGACTTGAATAAGTCAAACATTGAATTTGATTTAAATGTGAAATTACCATATTGCCCTTTTACTAATTTAAATAATAACATTTGTTGCAATTTGGCAAACTCATCACTTGCATGCAGTATGCAAGTGGCTTATTGCAGGGAAGACACCTACCTCACTAAGAATGCCAAGTGGTGAGATAGGAAAACTCTTGCATGTAGTTTGCTTTTAAAAGTTTCTTTTGAAAAGATTAAAGGACTCTTGTGTTTTATAAATGCAAGAATTAATTTTGTAGTTATGAATTACAAAATAATACAAGAATTTCTTTTACTCTCAAATAAAAGATCTAATAGTTAGGTTCCTCAAAAAGATATCATCTCTCTCTATTTCCTCCACCATTTTTTAGTCCTACAACTCGGTTTCAAGTCTGGGGAATATCGGGTAAACTCTAGTGGTAGTCCAGATTTTGAAATCGTGAGGAGATTGCGAAGAGTTGTTGAGGAGATTACAATGAGAGAAAAGCATCAAAGGTGAGTTTTTTCTTTTAACTCTATCTTTGTTTATATTAAGGTTATTATGCATGTTGATCACTAAATTTTGTTTAGTTGCAATTAGAGTAAAGTTTGATCATTATTTTGCTGCTCATTCTACTGTTTCCATCACCAAGACACCTCAAGATGTTGAGGATATGAGACGTATTCCTTATGCCTCAGTTATGGGCTGCTTAATCTATGTTATGCTCTGAACTAGGCTAAACATTTGTTATGCAATGGAAATAGTCAGTAGATACCAGTCCAACCCCCAATTAAACCATTGGACAACAGTTAAAATTATTCTCAAGTATCTTAGGAGAATGAGAGACTACATCCTTGTGTATGGATCTAAGGATTTAATCCTTATAGGATACATTGACTCTGATTTCCAAATCGATAAGGATTCTATGAAATCCGCGTCAGGATCAGTGTTCACCCTAAACGGAGGAGCTATGGTATGTTGTAGCATCAAGCAAGGATGATTGTAGACTCTACTATGGAGGTTGAATATGTCGTTGCATATGAAGCAGCAAAAGAAGCAGTTTGGCTCAGAAAGTTCTTGCATGATTTGGAAGTTATTCCAAACAAGAACATGCCCATGACTTTATATAGTGATAATAGTGGAGCAGTAGCCAATTCTAAAGAACCTCATAGCCACAAACAATGAAAACATATAGAGGGGAAGTATCATTTGATACTAGAGACTATGCAACGAGGGAATGTGATTGTCACCAAGATCGCTTTGGAGCACAACATTATTGATCCATTTACGAAGACTCTCACAGCTAAAGGGTTCGATGGTCATCTAGAAAGTCTATGTCTGCAAGATATGTACATTAGGTAATCTAGGGCAAGTGGAAGATGTGTAAATGGGTATGAGGATGCCCTTGTTTATTGTACTTGTATATATACGTTTTATGTAATATAATTTTATATTTTAGCATTTCCAATGTTTGAGGATTACTTTATTATGTACATCCCATGGAAACTAGAGTTTTAGTTCAAGTGGGAGTTTGTTAGGTTTTATGTCCTAAAACTCATAGATAGTAAGTATAATTCATTGATCATTATTTATTAGTTAAATGTTATTATTATTATTTCAATAAGCTTTATTAATTATATTGTTAGCTTTGTTTTAATAACCTAAATCCAATAAACTAACATCCTAAGTTGTTTGATGAGTCTTGAACAATATGTATAGACATACAGGGATCAATGTTTGAGATCAACTTAAAGGGTGGTTTGGGGGAGTGAAAGAGTTATGAGGGACAAGGACTATGATAATCCTAGTGTTATGATAATATGTGTTTGGGGGAAGGGTTATTATTGGTAGTGTTATGGTAATATGTGTTTGGAAGAACGAATGTGAAAGGTAGTGTTATGATAGTATCTGTTTGTGGGAGGGATTATGATAGTAATGTTATAATAATATGTGTTTGGGAGCAGGATTATTACTGTAGTATTATTATAATATGTGTTTGGGGGAAAGATTATTATTATAGTATTATTATAACTTATGTTTGGAGGAAGGGTTATGAGTGTAGTATTATGATAATATACGTTTGGGGCAAGGATTATGTTAATGGATTAAAGATAATTTTTTTATTTAAATAAGGAATATTAATATATGAATTTAAAAAATATCATAGAATATTTTTTGTAAATAAACAATATTAGTTTATGTAATTATAATAAGCCAATTTTTTGTTTAAATACATTTTCAAATATTTTTCTTAAGTACCCCATGATTAGCAAAATATTTGTTTTGTAAATCATTACGTTTAGGCCCATTTCATTTTATTTTATTTTCTTATATTTTGCCGTGCAAAATTAACGTGTAAATTCGTTAGCACATTTAAATAATTTTTTTTTACTAAGTCTGTAACACTGTTTGTAAAAAACTTTTGTAAAAAAGTTTTAACGTATTTTTGTAAACCCATTTTCTAAATTAACTAAGTGAGTTTGTAACACTATTTTAAAAAAAAAAAGTTTGTAAAAATGTTTTAATGTATTTTTGTAAACCCATTATGAAAAAAAAACTACATTTGACACACACTTTGTAGAACACATTTTTTGAGTTTTTTTAAGCGAAAAAAAGTTTGTAACACATTTTGTGGTTTTTTAAGCGTTGTAATTAACTACATTCTCCAACTACGTGTTGGGATTTATGTCCTAAAACTCGTAGATTGTAAATATAATTAATTGACCGTTATTAATAAAGTGTTATTATTGTAATAATTGTTATTGATTATAATATTACTTGTCTTAATAACCCAAATCCAATAAACTGACATCCTAAGTTATTTAATGAGTTTTGAACAGTATGTAGAGACATACAGAGATCAATGTTCGAGATCAGTTTAAAGGGTCTATAGTACAGGGATAAGGTTGGTACCTTATCTTGGTAACAATGGATACGGCTCACTTTGTATTTGATACAAACACAATGATCCAACGTATTCATGTAGTTGACATGCAAGTGAGGGTATCCTATGCAATGAGTTTGCATAAGACGAGACCGCAAAATAGTAACCACTAGATGTAACCCTGTTAATTAGTTAGGTTTCCACTAGGATGACCTAGGTAACTTAGTCTTAATCATAAGTGTGTTATGAACTTCTGTTCATGAGGGATTGTCCTTTGATTTGTATGGGTGAGAGTGGCCAGATTGCTGATTCAATAAGCTTATCATTTTGGGAACAAGAACGAGTGGGGAGATGGGAACATAATTACACAAGATGGAATTCACTCATTTCCTACTTTAGGATAAGTAGATGAGTGTTCCCTTAAATGGTGTCTCCAGGTCTTGAACAAAGGGCTCTACCCTCTCTATGGCACAAGAGAGGTTTTTGTTTATTGTTAGGACCATAAACATGTTGTTCATTGGAGGAGCACTAGTATTTAAGGATTAGAGGTAACCCAAGGGTAAAATAGTAAATTGACCCAGCTGGTGTTACGAACACTCGTAAAGAACTAACTTATTGTTATTGTTTGATATCCATGGACACAGAAACATATCTACAGTGAGAAGAGTTCAACTATGAGTCTTTAGTGGAGCGTACACACAGTTAAGGAATATTCATTAATGTGGTTAATGAGTTTAGCCAATTAATCTTATATCGTTGTAGCTTCTGATAAGTAGGTCCATTAGGTCTCTTTTTTAGCTCGTAAAGGGTAATGAGATTTATTTATATTGGTTGTAATTTGAAATGTTCAAAATTACTTTGGGAATTAGTTTAATGTATAGTTATACATTATAATATAAAGTTTGTGAAACTTTATTATATAAATTTAATTTTGGATATGATTCAACATTAATTTATGAGAGATAAAATATTTGAATGAGTTCAAATATTAATTTAATGTGAATTAGATTATATTAAAATTATTGGTTATGAGAGAAATTTATATTTGAATACGATTCAAATTTAGTTTAAGTTAAATATAAGATATTTAATTTACCTATTAATTAATTAGAGAATTAATTAATAATTTTAGTTAATTTGATTTAATTAAATTTGATTTAATTAAATTAATCTAAAACTATGAGATATTGGAGAAATATTTATTAAATATGATTTAATTCATTATTAATTGATTAATTAATTAATTAATTAATTAATTTGAAATTTGTATTAATTTAATATTTTTTAAATTAATAGAATCTCATGATTCTCTCCTACTCCCTTAGGGAAACAGAGTTATAAATATGCATAAGAAAACATTTTTTCTAAATCAAACCAATGTTTTTTCTCTTTCCAAGAATAGTTTGTCTCTAAACCTTTTCTCATCCCAATTGTTTCCTAGAAACCAATCTCATCCCAGAGGATGAGAAGACCTCCAACAGATGGTGTCTCAATTTGGAGTTTTTTTATTCATAGGTGTCAAACTACTTAAGTTTCACATTCTCTGTATCTCTTAATTTAAAGCATGCTTAGCATTTAAGTTATAATAAGAAAATTTATGTATTATTTTGCCAATGTATTGGTATTTTGGGATTTCCAAATTAAATGGAAGAATGGTTCTGTAAAATCTTTTGCTATAAAAGGCTTTTATCCCTTCAGCCGCATGATTCCTTGATCATGTGTGAGCTACTCTTGATTGTATATTTAGAGACCTTGTTATGATCAAATTGGCTACAAGTTTGTTCTTTGAACCTCCCATCATTCTTGTAGATCTTCATTTTTGTATGTAGATACTATAAATTTTTGTAATATCATGGAGAGGTTAGTCTTATCAAGAGAGACGCTAAGAACTCGTGTTTTGAAAGATCCCTCATTAGTTTGTAATCTTTTTGTATGTAATACCTAGTTTGTACCTTAAGTCCTACTTGAAGTTTTGAAATCGTATGGATGTGTGTGGTGAGACACACTCGTTGTATGTAGTATATGAAGTATGTTTATAATCTTATAGAAGTGGAAACATCTTCCTTTTCAGGTGTGGTTACCCCATATTTAGGGAGGTGCTGTCGAAATTTTTATAGACAATTTTGTAAACGTTTTTATCAATCCTACGTTTTAAAAGGAAATGTTTCAAGAGTAGATTCACACTACGATTTAGGTTGGTGGAAAAAACCTAGAATGGGGTGTGACAATTTTGGTATCATAACATGATTTTTGGAGACCTAAGGGTTATGAGCAAGAATTTTGGAGGATTCTAAGGGTTATGCATTAGAGAAATCACATGTTTAGTAATGCTTTAGTAAGTTGCATGGGTTCTATTTACTAAATAAGTGTGTTTTGTCTTTGCGTTATAGGAATCATGCCACGAGGTAGACCTCGAAAATACCCTATCACAAAAGCTAGTAACGCTACTAGAGGAGCAGCTATGGGGAATGAGAAGTCTAATGGCGAATCTAGTCGCCCCTATGTTGAGGGGAACGTGGAAGAGTACTTTCTATATAGACTTGCTCAAAGATTGACTTCGAGAACTAGATCGGCACAACCAGAGCAAGAAAAAAAGTATCGAATAGAACGATTGAAGGCATTAGATGCTACCACTTTTATCGGGACAATGAATCCCGCAGATGCTGAAGCGTGGCTTACTTTGATTGAAAAGTACTTTAGAGTGATGAGATGTCTGGTGGACAGAGAAAGTGGAACTTGTTATTTTTCTGCTCCAAAATGGAGCTGAAGATTGGTGGTACATGACATAAAGTAGACGAGGAGCTACAGGTGATATAAGTTGGGATAAGTTTAAAAGACATTCTTTGATAAGTTTTATACATGCTCTTTCTGTGATGAAAAACTAAGTGAGTTCCTGAAGCTCACTCAGGGTTCACTAACTGTTGCTGAATATGTGAAGAAGTATACAAAGTTGTCTAAGTATGTCACTAGTGTGTGATTGAGGATGAGGCTAAAAGGTGCAAGCGATTTGAAGACGAGAGGAAATTCGTACTCTTGTGATAGCTTATGCAGACTGAATTAATTTCTCCAAATTAGTGGAGGTAGCCTTAAGAGTGGAGAAAAGTATAAATGAAATGAAGCATGAAAGAGAAACCTTCAAGAATGTACGTACATTCAGTACGTCGAGCAGCCATCAAAACCATTCAGGTAATGGAAGAAATGGGAGATTTGTATCGAGGGTTCCAGTAGAGGAAATTTGAAGTCTCAATACAGTGGTTCTTCTTTTTCTAAATTTGATCAGGTGGAGGAATTCAAAGATTGAGCGGTTCTAGTTGTTCTATATATCCTGCAAGAGGTTCTCATGTTGTTCGATCTGATGGCATTGTATTAAAGTCTGGCAAGAGCAGTGTATGTTATAACTGCTATGAGCCTGGTCATTATCATAGAGAATGTCCACTTTTGATGTCGGAGGGCAATACCATTCAAAAAACTACTTCTCAGACAGTAAGTTAGCAGTAAAAAACCAAAAAAACAAGTGGTGAAAACTCTAGTGGGGTAAAATAGAAAGGACCAGTGGGTCAATCTCGTAAGGAATGGAAGGTTTTTGCAATGCCACAACACGAGGAAGTAGATGCACCAAACATTGTGACTGGTATGTTAACTATATTTAATAAATCTGTACATTTCTTAATGGATCCTAGCACAACACATTATTTTGTTTCTATTATGTTTAGTGTTGGATTTGGTAAAGAGCTAAAAAGTCTGACTGAGGAATTGTAAATAAGTACACCTGTAGGCGATAGTTTCATAGTCAATAGTGTGTACCGAAATTGCAGGATTCATATTGATGGTGAAACATTAATAGTGCATTTGATTCTCTTAAATATTAAGGAGTTTGATTTTATCTTAGGAATGGAATTTCTGTCTAGTCACTATGCCTCTCTGAATTGTCATCAGAAAGAAATTATTTTTAAATGTCCATGAAAGAATGAGATTATTTTCCATAGAGAAAGAAAAATACTTTTCACCTGTGCGATCTCTGCCTTAAAAGCTAGTGAATTGTTGAGGAAGGGTTATACGGCCTACCTGGCACATGTATTTTATACACATATTAGTAAGTTGAATCTTAAAGATATACCAATGGTAAGAGAATTCCTAGATTTTTTTTCTGAAGACTTATCGGGACTACCACCCGATAGAGAGGTTGAATTCTCAATTGGCTTGGTGTCTGAAATGACACCTATTTCACAAGCTCCTTATAGAATGGCACCGACAGAACTGAGAAAGTTAAAATCATAGTTGCAAGAATTGGTGGATAAGGGCTTCATCCGACCAAGTGTGTCTTCGTAGAGTGCACCGATGTTATTTGTTAAAAAGGATGGTACATTAAGGTTATGTATTGATTATCAACATTAAATAAGGTAACAATACGTAACAAGTATCCTTTGCCCCGGATAGATTATTTGTTTAATCAACTTTTTGGTGCCTTTGTATTCTCTAAGATTGACTTGAGATCACGGTATCATCAGTTGAAAATTAAAGAGTGGGATATCCCTAAAACCACTTTCAGAATGAGATATGCCCATTTAGAATTCTTGGTGATGCCCTTTGGTTTGACTCATGCCCCAGCCGCCTTTATGGACCTGATGAATTAGGTGTTCCATCCATACTTAGACCAATTTGTTATTGTGTTCATAGATGATATACTAATCTATTCTGGGAGTAAAGAGAAACATGTTGAACATCTCATAGTTGTATTACAGACACTATGGACCAAAAATTGTATGCTAAATTCAATAAGTGCAAATTCTAGTTCAATCAAGTAGTATTTCTGGGTCAGGTGGTTTCAGCAGAAGGCATTCGTATTGATTCTCAGAAAATTGAAGCAGTAGATAAGTGGGAACGAACCACTTCTGTTACTGAGATCCAAAGTTTTCTTGGTTTTACAGGGTATTATCGTCATTTTGTGGAAGGGTTTTCAAAATTGGACCTTCCGTTCACCAATCTAACCAAGAAGAGTGTAAAGTTTAAATGGATAGATGCTTGTGAAATGAGTTTTCAGGAGTTGAATAAAAGACTTGTAATAGCTCCAATATAACACTTCTGACTCTTCGTGTGTCAAATTTGAGATCTACGGTAATGCTTCTCATCAAGGTTTGGGTTGTGTCTTGATGCAAAAAGGAAAAGTGGGAGGCTTATGCTTCTAGGTAGTTAAGAAGCATGAACATAATTACCCTATCCATGACTTAGAACTAGCAACAGTGGTCATGCAAAAAGGACTAGTATTTTCGCCATTTGTAAAAGTTTTTTCTTCTTCTTCAATCAGAGCTTAGAGAAAGTTTGGAGTAAGCTTCCACCCTCCCCTTTTCCCTTAACTTATAATATTTCTCACCCTTTTTACTTTTTGTTGGAATAAATATTGACTCATTTAAATATAGTCTGTTCTCAATCCTTATCATGCATATTTTCACTATTTTTATATTTTTATACAGAATATGAAAGTATACTTCACTACGAACCCAACGACACAAAAATCATTTAAATCAGAGTTCAAACGAAGGAGAACGGGCAAATTAAACATAAAGGGCATTTTTGTAAATATTGAAGAAGCTAGACACGTGTCAACCCCTCATACGCGCACGCTCAACCTCGAAATCGTGGGTTCGAACCTCACCAAAGGCAAATTAAAATTGAATTTTAATTATAGAGGGAAACGACGTCGTTTTGATGCCTTCACGCGCGCGAGTTCAAATCTCCCTTCACGCAAAACATTTACCACATATTTTCTCCTCAATTCGTGTCTTCAACAATCGATGGCTCTCCGCGTGACACATGGCACGATCCCAGCTCACGCACTCCTTAGCCACGTGAGTTCGAATCCCAGCCGGCGCATTTGATTTCTTTTCTAATTTTTCCAGTGGCATTTTCGTAATTAACACCTAAACTTTTGAAATTACTCCAATTTTCATCTTTTGTTTTTGGATATGGGCTTAGAAATATAGTTAGGGCCCATTTCCTCCATTTATCCCTATAAATACCCCAATTAACCCCTAATTTCATATTGAATTCATATTCAATTCAATTCAATCCAATCCAATATTCCTTCCAATTTCTCCCAATTTCTAATTTCTCTACCATCACTCTATAATTTTTTATCTTCAACAATTTTTCCAGAATTATTGAAGATGGAGGGCTAAACTTTTGAGGTAATTTGGGCT
>JBBPDI010000009.1:17757874-17778540 GCA_037974545.1 Cucumis variabilis | reverse complement strand
AATTAAATATGATTTAATTAATTATTAACTAATTGATTAATTGTTAATTAATTAGTAGATTTGATAATAGAATCTCAAGATTCTCTCCTACTCCTTTTCCTATTCCAATAAGAAAAAAGAGTTAAAAATATCTAGAAGAAAACAATTTTTTTTAACGAATTCAGACAAAAAAAAAGTTTCTGCAAAAAGAAAAGAGTTTCTCTCAAATACCTCTAAACTTTTTCTCATCCTAATTAGTTCTCACAAACCAATCTCATTCCAGAGGATAGGAAGATCTTCGACTGGTGGTGTCCAAATTTGGTGGTTTACAGATTCAAAGACATCAACAAAAGTAAGTTCTCTATATCTTTTAAATAAAAAACATGCTTAGTTTTTTTAAAAAAATTTTTATTCTAAAATTTTGCCAATGTATTGGTATTTTGGAATTCCCAAATTAAAATGAGTAATAGTTCTTTAAAATCTCCCGCTGCCATACGACTTTTATCCCTTCAGGAATTATCCATGTGTCCTAATTATGGATGACCTTATTCATGTCGTTGCTTAGCAGGGAGTGAAGTATGCTACAGTTGTAGGCAACCTCAACATTTAGCTGATAATTGCCCTCAGAAATCGTTTGAGGCTGTCTCGAACCAGGCTTTCACATCCCAGGAAGAAGAGTTTTTGCCTCTAATCGACAAGAGGTCAAGAGAGCTGGCACAGTGGTGACAGGTACGCTCCCAATCTTGGGGCATTTTGCTTTGGTATTATTTGACTCAGGGTCCTTTCTTTTATATCCTCAATTTTTGTTCAGCATATGAATTTAGAGGTAGAACCCTTGAATTTTATGTTGTCTGTCTCTACTCCATCTGGAGAAATTATATTATCGAGAGAAAAGATAAAAGCATGTCTAATAGAAATAGCATAGCATGTTTTAGATGTAACTTTATTAGTATTAGACATGCGAGACTTTGATGTAATATTAGGCATGGATTGGCTATCTGCTAATCATGCAAGCATAGATTGTTCCTGCAAGGAGGTAGTTTTTAACCCTTCTGAGGCAACTAGTTTCAAGTATAAGGGGGCAGGATTGTGGTCCTACCCAAATTTATCTCAGCTATGAAGGCTAGTAAGTTGCTCAACCAAGGTACTTGAAGTATCTTGGCTAGTGCTGTTGTAAGACCTCATTCTATTTTCCTTTTATGTATATTAATATTCCATAAATTGTAAAATACAAGTTTAAAATCTGAGTGTAAATTCGTTATGGGTTGAATCTTGTTATGAAAAAATTTTAGAAGCAATTTTATTTTGATATTGATTTGGAAATTTAAAAACTGATGTAAAAACAAAGAAAATGGCCAAAGTTAAGGTTGGCTTTGAGCTGGGGGCATAAAGGTCATTTTATAGTTTCCTAAAAAGTTATTAATAAAATAAAGGAAAAGATCTAAAGTCTCTTCTTCTCCTCTTTTCCTTCTCCATTAGAGATTATTCTTCTACTTTATAGTGAAAGTCGACCCCCCCTCTCTCTCAACTTCTCTTCAGCTCACCATATCTCTCTTGCACGCTAGCCACCTTGCACATCATCTTTCGACCAATAACTATAGTTGATCGTCGTCAGTTGCATAACTGCAGACCAAATTTGCGTTTGATGAAGTCATCGCAAGTCGATCGACTTAAATATTTTCTAATTCAAGTTGAGTTCAATGAAAGTCGTTGTGCCGCTCATCACCTACAGCTCCTTGCATTGCGCCTTGTCGTCGCTAGCTTGTCAGATTTATTTCGGTGTGCGATTTTAGTACTTTCTGGTAAGTTTGTCAGTTTTTCTTGAAGAGTTTCACTCATCCATTAAGTTTCGACTGCGATCTCCCCATGCCCATAACATTTTGATGCTAGATTTGAGTTCTTGGAAGGATTTAGCTACTATCTAGCCGAGAAGGAGTAAAATTTGTGTGTTGCACACAAATATAGGTAAGGATATGATGATTTTAGTGTAATTTAGTTAGGTTTGTGGAAAATTTGTGAATACCCATTGAGTTTCAACATGATTTTCATAATATCCATTACATTTTGATGCTAGATTCGAATTGTAGAGAAATTTAAGCCACTGTCCAACCATTTAGAAGCTTGAAATTAGGCTTTTTTGCACCACTTAAGTAAGGTTCTAAGCTTTATGTAGTCGATGTTGAGTACCCATAGAATTTTAGTGATAATATTGAATAGACTATGATGTTGGATGGTTCATCTTGGATTTTGAAGATAGTTAACATGTTGTTCATCGAAGTAAAGACTACTTTGTTAAGTTCTTGGTTAGGTGTGGAATAGTTTTCACATACCACCTCTGGTTTTTATTTTGGTTCGAGCTACGCAAAAAGAATTAAAATGTAAGGTTAGATTTTTTTTAAAAAAAAGTTAATTCAATTTCTAACAAGTTTCATGAATAAAGCTTGAGCAAATTCAGAGGTTAAGGGAATAATTCTTCAAGTAGAAACAGGCTACAGAATTTTCATGCAATTTCAAGAAGCCTCTAGTTTTTCGATTATCCTAGAGTGTACAGATGGAACTAAAAGGCCTATTGGATATGTTTGGAAAGCTTATTCAATGTCCTATAACTTTCATGCAGCACTCGTTAGCCAATTCTTACTGAAAATATGTTTTAAATTTAGAAGTAAAAGTCTCTTCTTTTTCAAGTTTGGCTAACCCATTTTGATGGGAAATGTTGCCGGAATTTCGATAGAAATTCATTTGATGAGTTTTATAGAAGCTAAGTTGTAAAAGTTGTGTAAAAAAGATGTTTCATGCCACGATCTAGGTTAAAGAGGAAAACCTAGAGCAAGGTGTGACAGTTGTAGACACTAGATAGCCCGAGGTATCGTTATCATTTGAGCTAGTGGTAAGGGAATACCCCTATGTTTTTCTAGAAGAGCTTTCTGGATTTCCACCTCTCAGAGAGGTTGATTTTTCCATTGAGCTGGAAACATGCATTGGTCCCATATCGAGAGCTTCATACAGAACGATTTTAGCTGAGCTGAATGACCTGAAGGTCCAATTGTTGGAAGTGCTGGACAAGGGCTTTATTCGACCTAGCGTATCACCTTGGAGAGCACCAGTATTATTTGTGAAGAAGAAAAATGGATCAATGCATCTTTGTATTGACTGTAGAGAGCTCAATAAGGTGACAGTCAAGAACAAATATCTGTTACCTATAATTAACAACTTGTTTGATTAACTGCAGGAAGCCACTGCATTCTCTAAGATCGATTTACGATCAGGATATCATCGGTTTAGGATTAGAGACAATGATATTCCTAAGACTGCCTTTCATTCCACATATGGACATTACAAGTCTATTGTGATGTCCTGTGGCTTGATAAATGCTCCTGTTGTATTTATGGATTTGATGAACATGGTGTTTAAAGATTTTTTAGACCCTTTTGTGACAGTTTTCATTGATGACATCTTGGTTACTCCAAGACAGAGGTTGAGCATGAGGAATATTTGCATCAGGTGTTAGAGACTCTCCGAGTCAATAAACTGTATGTCAAGTTTTCCAAGTGTTAGTTTTGACTTAAACACATATCTTTCCTTGGCCATGTAATATTAAGTGAGGGAGTTTTTGTGGATCGAACAAAGATTAAAGTTGTTACCAGTTGGCCTCGACCTTCTACAGTTAGTAAAGTTCAAATTTTTTTAGGTTTAGAAGGTTATTATAGGAGGTTTGTGGAAGGACCTTCTACAGCTGACCAGAAAGAGGACTCCTTTTGTTTGGAGCCCAGAATGTGTGAGTTGTTTCTAGGATCTTAAGCTGAAACTTGTTGTTGTACCCGTCCTTACAATGCTAGATGAATTTGGGAATTATGTGATTTATAGTGATGATTCTAAGAAAGGACTGAGTTGTGTATTGATGTAACAAGGTAGAGTGATTACTTATGCTTCTCGTCAGTTGAAAAGTCATGAGCAGAACTACCCTACAAATGATTTAGAGTTAACAACAATAGTTTTTGCACTTAAGATCTGGAGGCATTATTTATATGGTGAGAAGATTTAGATCTTCACGGACCTTAAGAGCTTGAAATACTTCTGCACGAATAAGGACTTAAATATGAGACAGCGTATCAAGTTGGTCAAGAACTACGACTATGAGATTTTATACCACCCATGTAAGGAGAATGTGGTAGCTAATGCTTTTAGTAGGAAAATATCACATTCTGCAGCACTCATTACCAGTCATATTCCTTTGCACAGAGATCTTGAGAAATCTAAGATTGCAGTTGTAGTGGGAGAGGTCACATCACAGTTAGCCCAGTTGTCAGTACAACCAACTTTGAGGTAGAGAATTATTATTGCCCAATCACTGTTCCTTATTTGAGGAGTTCTCTATATACTATGATGATGGTCTCATGTTTGAGAAATAATTATGTGTCCCAGCAGACAGTACAGTTAAGACCGAGTTATTGACTAAGACCCATAGTTGTCCATTTTCTATGCATTAAGGCAGCGCAAAGATGTACCTAAATTTCGAGCTAGTTTGCTAGTGGTGATATATAAAGAGAGAAGCGTCAGACTTTGTCAACAAGTGTCTGGTGTGTCAACAGGTGAACGCACCAAAATAGAAGCCAACAGGATTGTTGCAACCTTTGAGTGTGTCAGAGTGGAAGTGGGAGAATGTGTCTATGGACTTCATTTCAGGACTGCCTAGGACCCAGAAGGGTTATACAATGATATGGGTTATTGTTGATAGGCTCACAAAGTTAGCACATTTTGTTCTAGGAAAGTCCACTTATACTGTCAATAAGTGGGCACAGTTGTATATGATCGAGATAGTGAGATTGCATGGAGTGCATGTGTTAATAGTTTCTAACAAAGATGCTCGTTTTACTTCCAAGTTCTGGAAAGCACTTCAGGCTGCCATGGGCACAAGATTGGACTTCAGTACAACTTTCCACCCTCAAACTGATGGTCAAATAGAGCATTTGAACCAGATTCTAGATGATATGTTGCAAGCTTGAGTGTAGAGTTCTCAGAGAGTTTGGGACTCCCATTTGCATTTGATGGAGTTCGCTTATAATAACAGTTATCAGGCTACCATTGGCATGACACCGTTTGAAGCTCTGTAAGGTAAGTGTTGTAGATTCTCTGTTTGTTGGAGGTGAGGTTGGTGAGCAGAGGATGTTAGGTCCTAGGCTACTTTAGACCACCAATGAGGCCATACAGAAGGTTAGAGCCTGCATGTTGACAGCACAGAATAGACAGAAGAGTTACATCGATAAATGGTGTAAGGATCTTGAGTTCGATATACAGGACATGGTTTTTCTGAAGGTAGTACCTATAAAAGGTGTTTTGAGATTTGAGAAGAAGGGTAAGCAAAGTCCACGTTTGTAGGGCCATTTGAGATTTTTGAGAGCTTGGCCCCGTAGCTTATCGTTTGACTTTGCCTCCGTCATTATTTGCAGTTCATGATGTGTTCCATGTCTTCATGCTGAGGAAGTATGCAGTAGATCCTACACATACAGTCGACTACGACCTATTGCAAATTAATGAGAACTTGAGCTATGAGGAGCAACCAATTGAGATTTTGGCAAAAGAAGTTAAGTTGTTTCGTAATAGGGGAATTGCATTGGTTAAAGTTTTATGGTGAAACCAAGAGGTCGAAGAAGGTACTTGGGAGAGAGATGACGACACATGAGCTCATTATCCCGAATTATTCGAAGATTAGAACTTTCGAGGATGAAAGTTTCTCAAAGGAAGGAAGATTGTAACACCTCAAGAATTTAGGTAAATTTTTTTAATTTAATTATCTTGGTTTATTGATTATGTAGAGTTTGGTTGGGTGTTATATTATTGGTGAATTTTGTTTGAATTACATTTGTGTTTTCAGTAGGGTATGGAAGATTAATAATAATTATGCTATTAGAAATAATATAACTATTAAGTGTTTGGTTTTGGAAAAGATAAAAAAAAAAAGGAAATAGATTATGTGTTGGGAGAAGTTAATGAAGAGAGAGAATGATTGCTTTTGGAAGAGAAAAAGTAAAAGTGATACATTAGGGAAATAAAAAATAATAATGATATTATTAGTAATATTATTATTATAAACAAGCCTTCGATTTGCGTGCAATTCATCTTCTTCCTCCCTTCACCATGCAAACCCTAGCCGCCCGCTGCCACTCTTCTCCGGTCATCATCTTCATTTTTTTTTCTTCGTTCGCATCTTGCTCAGAAGGAGACGAGGACCTTCGTCCGATCGAGAACAATTGTTCTCACCGTATTTTACCCTAGGTTGCCTAGTTTATGCTCTCTCATCTCGAATCGGTACTGTCTACGTTGGAGTCCTCTCCATTCGTCGTCACGTTGTCATCACTCCAACTCCGACCAACATGCCGTGCGAGTTTCCCTTCGAGTCGTCCTTCTCTACCGAGCCATTCTTCTCTTGCACAACCATCCAAGCAGAGTTCTCCTCTCACGCGCGCCTTCACCAGAACTGCTTCCCAGCCATCTTCTTCTTCTCTTAGCCACACACGCTGAGCTAATTTCTTCTTCACAAGTCGTGGCCTAGCGAACCCTCCTTCTATCGAGTCGCGTGAGCCATTTCTGCCCTAGTCCAAGCCAAGTTGTTATTGGTACCTCTTGAGCCTTTTGGGTGAGTTTGTGTTGGATTTGGTATGTCCAAATGAATATTCTTTGGTTCTTCACTAAACTTTCAGTCTGATTGGATTTTTGATGGGTTAATTGTTGCTTTAAAGGTTTAGTTGGCTAAATTTGGAGGATTCAAGCTGTGAAATTTATACGCCAAAGTTGAATTGGAATTCAACCCCAACTCTATGTAAGTAATATGAGAGGAATTTTGGTCTATAGCAAACTTTTATAAATATTGGTTTAGTTATTAGGTTTTTCTTACTGTTTAGAATTTTCTTGCTGGAAAGCTTGAATAATTTTGGTTTAGCTAATCTTCAGGTAAGAGATTCTCCTGTTAGACCCCCCAAGATTTAAAGTTGCATGTGTGTTCCTTATTTTACAGTAAGGTAGCTAAGATGCATAATATGACTATTAGAGATTGTTTTATAAATGGCTACCTAGGTGACCGTTATGTATGATGGAGACATGTATGACTGAGATATTATGACTGAATATGCTATGATTGATCGAGGCATTATGATTATGATCGAGGCATGCTATGATTAGATATGCTATGATTGAATTATGATTGACTAAGCCATGATATTTATGTTATGATATACATATTTAACAGGAAGTTAACAAACACATCGTGGAACTAATAGTGGATCCCTTACTGAGTATAAATTTATACTCATTCTTTTAAATATTTAATTTTTCAAGTATAGGTTTTAGGCAAGCTGGCAAATGACAAGAAGTGACTGTGGTTCACAATAGGGGACAATTTAAGTTTTCTTCCGCATTTATGTTTTCAGTACTAAATTTTCATAAATTTATTTCAAAACTCATGTTTACTCTTAGATATTTCTTTTATTTTTATTTTTATAGGGCTTAAACTAGTATTTTATTTATTTATTTACTTTTATGTAATTTATTGGAAAATTTTTAAAAATAGTAGATTTTACAAAATATGCTATTGATATGCTATAGTGATAGAAGACAATCAATGATAGAATCCAAAATTTTGCTATAGTCTGTAAATATTTTAATTTATTTTGCTTTTTTTAAAAATGTCTCTAATTCATTATTAATTTTAAATGAATATTTGAAACGCTTTCTTTAAATTTAGTATTTTCTTCTATTTTAAATAAAAATATCTCTATTTATTTTAATGGTAATGACCTTAGCTTAGTATTAAAAAGTTGGATCGTGACATATTCTCTACAATATTATTTAACTACCAATATTTAAAAAATAAACAATCTCTCTTTAATTTAATGGGATATTTAAACTATAAACCAATTTGGTCATCTCACTACAATTATGCTCTAACCTCATTTCTTATTGGCATGAACGAAACTTCTTAATGATGAATATTATGCATGAAGTGAATAAAAAATGAAAATAATAATTAATAAATAATAACAATAAAGTTGAAATTTGAAAATACATATTAAGATATGAATTAAATGTTCACAAAAATTCTAAATAACGGTTAGAAAAAACGTTAAATGGGTTAAAAATCAAGACAAAAAAATTTCCAATCAAATAATTTAAAATTAAAGATTTTTTTAAAAAAAATTAAATATTATTTTTAAAAAAAAATTAATAAACTATTTACGCTTCTGTTCCCACGAGATTTTTAGAGAAATTTAATTCGAAGTTGAACTAGTGTTGATGTTGTATTTTTGTTGATTTGATATGATGTAGTTCGACCTATGATTTTCTCTCGATTAAATGCTTACGCTTGATTTGAGAAAACGGAACATGTGATGTTCTTGAAGTTGGAGTCTTGGAAGAAAAACTTGTATTTTCAAAGAAGCTTCAATCTTCGAGGACGATTGACTTCAGGAGTTAGGGAGTCTTCTAGTTCTTAGGAGAATTCTCTCTAGACCTTCTGGAGTAAAAAAATTTTTACCCCTTACAAATGAGGAGAACTCCTCTATTTATAAAGTTCTATGGTGAGCTTTATGGGCTTGAGTCTGGTTGGTCTATGGACCAGACCCATGAGCTTAACCACATGAATTTGAGTTATATTTAGTTTTTGGGCTTAATTAAGGTTATTTTTTAGGCTTAATTAAACCCAACCTACGTAAATAATATTTAATTGAACAAAAATAATTAGCTTGATCCAACGATTAGGATGAAAACATGTGGCATTATCAGAATTGGCCAATTTATGTTTTCAATTTTTAATCTAGGACACATGTCAATTTTAATTAGTCCCAAATTTAATTATTTGCATTTTTCATCATTAATTTAATAAATGATGTGACAAGTTGTGATTGGTCTCAAAATTTCTTATTGAATAAATGCTCTCTTTTCGAGATTTATGCACGTATATGGGTGAATGTATCTCGAAAAAGATAAATCTGAAGTCAAAATACGAGCTTCTCTTTTTTTTTTCCTGCTCAATTCAACATATCAAATTAATCAAACTATGAATTTAGTACATTAGTTTGATATAAATTTAAAATAAGGGTTGCAATATGGCCAAACCTTAATTAATTTGAGAAAAATTCAAGGTTTTATCCGCGATTTAATTTGATTTGAGGATAAAAATTTTAATTTGACTTTTTTAAAAAAAAATTAGGAACATAACCAAAAATTTAATTTGAAATAAGGATAAGGTTTTTATCGTACCTTAATTTGTCTTGAGGATGCACAAGAATTTGGAATGGCCAATTTTAATTTGAGATAAAATGAGACCCTCAATCTTAAGATAAAGTTAGATTTATGGTTTCGATTAAAATTTGAGATAAAAAAGAGACCATGTATGCAAGTTAATTTGACTTGAATTTTGAATAGCCGAAATTTTAATTATAAAATTGGGAATAATTTTTTTTGAAAATGTTGAAATATTTAAATATTTTAAATAGGCAATGAACAAAAATTCGAGATTTATTCCAAAAAAATGAAATAATTTAAAATAAGATAAGATAATTGGATTATCTTTTCTTTTAAAAAATCATTCCTATTCCTAAAAGGAATAGAGTTTGTTTATTTTTTTAAAAAAAAATGATTAAATATCATCCATAGTCCTTTTAGAAATTGGATTTGTTGGCCTTATAAATAGACCCACACATTGACCATTTATTCCTCATCCAGTATGAAAAACTTTTATTCTCCCTTTCCCTTTTCCTCCTAAAAAAAACTTTTTTTTTTCCAAATTGCTTTTACTTATTGATAACTTCTTTTTTCTTCTTTTTATTTTTCAGGGTTATTAACTGTTAGATTGTACAAACTGCAAGAAGACTCTATCAAAGGTTAAGGTCCCTTTTTATTTTTATTATTATTATTATCAATGATCTTTTTTAAAGTTATTTCTTTAAAGGTCATCGGTAAGCATCTTGGTTTGATTCTCGATATTCTGGTTTCTTGAGTTTGTACATGATAGACGATACAACTCTATCATGGTGCCTCCTACTGCTGTGACTTCTTGGGTTTACACATGATAGACGATGCAACTCTATCATGGCGCCCATTACTGCTACGGCTTCTTGGGTTTGTACATGATAGACGATGCAACTCTATCATGGTGTCCACTGCTGCTGCGACCTCTTGGGTTTGTACATGATAGACAATGCAATTCTTTTATGACGCCCACTGTTGCTGCGACTTCTTGGGTTTATACATTATAAACGATGAAACTCTATTATGGCGTCCACTACTTCTTAGAGCTTCTCAGATTTGTACATGATAGACGATGCAACTCTATCATAATGCTCACTGTTTCTTGGAGTTTCTTAGGTTTGTACATGATAGACGATGCAACTCTATCATGGCGCCCACTGGTTCTTGGAGCTTCTTGAGTTTATACATGATAGACGATTCAACTCTATCATGACGTCCATTGCTGTTGTGATCTCTTGGGTTTGTACATGATAGAAGATGCAACTCTATCATGACGCACACTGCTGCTGTTGCGGCTTCTTGGATTTGTATATGATAGACGATGCAACTCTATCATGGGGCCCACTGCTGCTGCGGCTTTTTGTTTTATTTTCTATTAAGATTACATCATCACGATGAAGCATAATATCTTTTTTTTTTCGTGCGACTGAACTTAAAGTAAACTTTAAGTTTCCTACGTACCCTTTTTATAACATAGGGATCAAGTCATAACGTAGTTAAAAAAAAAATTCTGGACTGGACTTAAAGTTTCCTTTAAGCTGTCTGCGTACCCTTTATAATATAGGGATCAAGTCATAACGTAGTTTAACTATTTTTTTTTATGTAACAAGATTAAGCATAAAATTTTTTAAGAAATTTTTCGTTGATTGGGCCAATTCGTAGTCCGTCTTGATCAACGATTTTGTATGCACCATTTGTATAAACTTCTTTGACAATGTAGAGTTCATCCCATTTAGGTGTGAACTTTTTTCCTGTGTGCCTTATTGTGATGATCGTTCTTCTTACAGCAAGTACTAGATCACCGATTTGAAAGGAGAGAGGTCTAACGTGCTTATCAAAAGCTTTGAACATCTCGTTTGATAACATTTCAATGCTTGTTGAGCCTATAATCGTTTTTCATCAAGTGCTTCTAACTCTTGAAGACGCATCTTCACATTATCTTCAGTAGCCAGTTCCTTTTATACTGCCATTCTTAGCGACGAAATTTTCCTTTCGAGAGGAAGGCAGCCTCTACACCGTAAACAAGCGAATATGGTGTAACCTCTATAGGAGTGCGATGAGTAGTTCGATAAGCCCATAATGCCTCACCGATCCTTTCTTGTCAATCCCTCTTTGACTTGGAGACAATTTTCTTCAAAAGATTGCATAGCGTTTTGTTGAATGCTTCTGCTAGTCCATTTGCAGCTGCGTTGTATATGGATGACTTGTATTGCTTGAACTTGAATCTTTCACATAACTTATCTATCATGCTATTGGAGAATTGTCTTTCATTATCTGTCACAATTCGGTGCGGGATACCATATCGATAGATGATGTGTGTTCGAATAAAGTCTACCGCGTTGGCTTCTCTCAAGGGAATGGCCTCAACCCACCTTGAAAAATAGTCTGTTGCTGCCAGTATATAAGAACGCCCTGTCGATGATTTTGGTGTAATAGGGCCAACTAGATTAAGTCCCGAAGCCTCGAACGGTCAAGAAGCCACAATTGGAAGAAGAAGCTGGTGTATGAAGTTTGCATGGTATTGACAAGTTTCACACTTCGTTGCATAGTCTGTTGAGTCTTGGATCATCTTAGGTCAATAGTAGCCCATTCTTCTTAGCTAGAATTGAAGCTTTGGTCCTGATTGATGTGCTCCATAAATACTTGTATGTGCTTCCTTTAGAGCTTTTATCGACTTTTCTTTCCAAGGCATCGAAGAAAAAGTCCTTCAACAGAACGATGATATAAGATTCCCTTGTAATAAATGAAGTGCGCAGCTCTTCTTCGTACCTCAGTTTTATGACGGGAATCCTTTGGAAGCTTTCCATGTTCAAGATACTCTATAATGGGTTGATGTCAATCTTCTTCATCAATCAAATGAAATGTTGTCACGTTCACTTCCTAACATTCAGACATAATTGGAGGCATAATCCATCGTTGACAGAGTGGTATGTTTAGAGTTGCATCATCAAGGCAATGGCTAAATTCGTCACTGCGTCCGCCCTCTTATTTTCTACTCTAGAGACGTGTTCTAGCATCATACTATCGAACCTTTCTATCAATTGTCGAGCATAAGCGAAGTATGGCTTCAAATCTTTATGTTTCACATCATACTGGAGTGAAAGTTGATTGATTATCAATTTTGAATCGCCATAAATCTCTATGAATGATACTCTGATTTCCAATGCCATTTGAAGGCCAATTATTAAAGCCTGATATTCAACCATATTGTTCGAACACAGTTCTGCGAGTGCAAAGCTATAAGGCAACATATGTTCTCAGGAGAAATGAGGATGATGCATGCCCCCGCACCACTTCTTCGCGTTGTACCATCGAAGTACATAGTCCAAGGTTCCATAACCTCCGTGAAGAAAACATCATCGTTTGGCAAGTCTTCACATAACTTCCAATCTGAAGGAATTGGGTGGTCTACTAAAAAGTCTACTAACGCTTGCCCTTTTATCGCCTTTTGGAAAATATAGACAACGTCATATTGTTGGAGTAGAACTGTCCATTTGGCTAAGTGTCTAAAGATAATATGCCTTGACAGAACATACTTTATAGGGTCTGCTTTTGCCACTAGATAAACCGTGAAGGCCTGCATATAATGCCTCAACTTATCAATGACAAAGAAAAGTGCAAGGCACATCTTCTCGATGGGAGAATAGTTAACTTCAACCCCAATTAATGTTCTGCTTAGATAGTAGAGAGCACACTCCTTTCCCTTTTCCTCCTCTTGTGCAAGTAATGCTCCTAAGGACCTTTCTTGTGCAGCAATGTACAGTATTAATGGCTTGCCAGGTACTGGAGCTTTCAGCACTAAAGGAGTAAGTAGGTATTTCTTTATGCTATCAAAAGCATTCTGACAAGCCTCATCCCACACAAAATTTTCTCATTTTCTTATCAACTTTTGAAAAGGTTGACATCGACCTACCAGGTTAGAGATAAACCTTCGGATGTAAGCTAATCGTCCTTGAAGACTTCTTAGGTCATGCAAACTTTTAGGTCTTGGCATCTTCTGGATGGCATCAATCTTGGACTGGTCTATTACGATCCCTTGATGCGTTACAATGAAACCAAGAAACTTTCCTGAAGTCACACCAAACGCACACTTGAAAGGGTTCATCCTTAGTTGATATTTACGTAAGCGGTCGAACAAAACTTTTAGGTCCTTCAATCCAAAGAGCATCACCTTGTAACAGTATATTCCCTTTGAAGTTCTAAAAGTTGTCATTTCTTCATTTGAGAGCGTCATTCGTATTTTATTATATCCAGACGACCCATCCATAAATGACATCTCGTACCCAGTAGTTGCACCAACCATAATTTCTGTGATGGGCAAAGGAAAATCATCTTTAGGGCATGCATTATTCAAGTCACGAAAGTCTACACAAGCACAAAGTTGTCCGTTCTTTTTCTAACAGGGACAATGTTTGTTATCCACGTTAGATACTTGACCTCACGAATGAATGCTGCTTCAATCAACTTGTTGACTTCTATTTTGATTTGAGGAATAAGCGTCGATCGAAAACTTCGTTGTGCCTGTTTAATCGGCCGATACCCTGGTTTGATTGCAAGATGATGGACTGCTACTTTTGGATCGAGTCCTGGCATTTTCTTATACGACCAAGAAAAAATGTCCCTGTACTCGATAAGCAAACTCATGTATTTATTCTCCTCCTCATTAGAGAGGGATGCACTAATGAAAGTCGGGCGTGGTTCTTCTATTGTACCAAGGTTCACCTCTTTTATCTCATCTACAGTAGATTGGCCACCATCCTCTAAACTTTGTAGGGCATCTATCGCGTCTTCTTCAGGAGTTTTCGTCTCTGATTCCTCAATAATGGTGATGTGATGACATGAAATTCGTTTGTACTTTTTACCTTCAACAAACCTTGATTTGTATTGAGAGTAACAAAGGTTTTTCTTTTCATTCGAGATTGAGCATTGCTATGAATTTCTCCCTCTCCTTTTGTCTCACAAGGAAACTCCTTACTACGATAATTCTTGATACCTTTATGCATAATTCGATGCCAAACTAACGCACGAGTACAAGCACGTAGCTGTCGAGGCCTGACACGTGCTTTTCTGTTTTATGGAAGTCATAGTTAGCCTTCGAAAGACCTAACGTCGCTCAAGGCTCGGTGCTGACTGGTGACTTTCTCTTTCTGCCTCTGTCATGCTTAGTTTTTCAAATACTAGGAGATGTGCAACAGGTGGTCTAATTCGATCAAAGGCTGAGGTTCTTTGATTGTCACCTTCTTTTTCATCCATACCGTCAACCTCCTCTATAGTTATATGATTACTCTCAACCACTCTTTCTTTTAAACTTTTCTTTTAAGACTTCGATGTCACCAACCTTCAAAATTTTTGGAGACTCCACGAATGGTGATTCGCCTTTCTTGCGCCTCGACAGAGGAACATAGCGCAAAACTTGTGGATTTGTAGTCTTTTGATCTTTCAAGATCATATTTTTTGTGTTGCTAGTGTATGGTTCACTCTTTTTAGAGTTAAAGGTTCATGCGCTTTCATGTGGTTCTGTGTTTGTAAGTGATTTCATCTGTGAATTATCTTCTCCTTTTATAAGAGGAGTTTCTATAAGCAAAGCTTCTAAGATATTATCATTCTTTGAATAAAACATTGCATCTACAAAGTGAGACTCAGCCTTTGAGATCGGATTAGAGTCGGCTCCAAACTTCTTTACATCGTCTTGATAAAGTTTGAAGCACTGATGTAGTGTTGAAGTTACTACTCCATTTCCATGAATCCAAGGACGACCTAGTAACAACTTGTAAGTGGTCCTTGAGTCTATGACATGAAACAATGCACTAGCCTTTAGGTCACCAATTGCGAGTTCTAACCGTATCATGCCTATTGCTCTTTGGTTGTCCTAGTTAAAATCTTAAATTACCAATTGCTATTTGAGAGCTCGTCCATTGCGATGCCTAATTGCCTCATATAGTTGACTTCGACATTATGTTGACAGCTGATCCATTATCGATGAGAATTCAATCGACTCTCTGTTCTCGAACGTATCTAGAAACATACAAGGGTCTATTATGGAGTTTAGATCCCAACAACAAATCCTCATCTGAGAAGTCTATAGACATACAATAAGGAGCACTCTCATATGTCGCAGTCGAATTACCCAAACTTGATGCTCTTGAATTTATCAATGCATTAATAAGGATGGTTTTGGTCTCTTGAAGAAGTGATAACAAATCCTCCACATTAATCCTTGAAAAGTCTTTTGATACTCCCTCCATTTCTGGTGATTTTGGAAGGATTATTTCTTCCTTCGATGTGCTGATAGCATGACACGTAGTGACTTCTGAGTCTTCATCCTGATGACCACAAAGGAAGCCTTTTGGAAGGAAGTCTGCCAAGGTTACTAAGCGCTGAGGTCGAGAGAAATTCATGTCTTCCTCTTGTATGAGCTTAAGCTTCTGAGTCCTCTTTCTTTTTTTATTCTTTTGAGCTTTATTTCCTCTTCCATAGTTTCGGTAGGAGCGAGACTCTTTTTGGATTAGAGTCGACTGTCTTTTCTTTCTATGGGTCACAACATCCACCCTTCATTGTCTTCTTCGATCGGTCTTTTCCCTTCTTAAGGATCCTCATATGAGACTTCCTGGAAGAATTGGACAACTACAGGCTCAAAGGTCCTAAACTGGACCAACTTTTCCTTTGCTTAAAACTCAGTTTCGACGAAGGAGCCTTGGATATTATCATCACTACAGCATGGTTTGTTTGAGCTACTTCCTTCAGATCTAGCTCGATCCTATTCTCACAAGCCAACCTTAGAATCCACTCCTTCAGCACGAAATATTTCTCTACTAGATGGCTCATGACCCGATGATACTTGCAGTAGTGGGGATCATCTACCTTTCCTGCTTGCTTAAGTCGCTTACATTATGGCAACTGGATCAACAGCTTCTCCAGTAGTTGCTCTAGCATGTCTCCGATATCTGAATCAGGAAATGGGTAAACTTTTTTTTGTCTTTCTTTTAAAGTTAGACGTCGCCTCTTGCATCCATCATCCTTCTTCTCATCTCTCGCTTCCTTTTCTTTGGAGAACTTAAGTGGGGTCGTATTTACGGTCATAGATTCTTTCACGGTGCTTTTCACTATCTTTTCGGCACCCTTCATCTCTTTCTTTACTTCAGGAACAGGAAAATCTTTAGTTCCTCTGCTGGCGATGCTCAACTCCATATCATGAGCTTGAGTTTCCATCTCTTCAAATGTGCGAGGCTTTATTCCCTGTAAAATGTAGAGGAGTCCTCAATGCATGTCTTGGGTACACATTTCTACAGCCGACAGTTCGATGAGCCGATCTTTACAATCAAAACTTAGAGCTCTCCATCGATTGATGTAATCGATTACTGGTTCTCCCTTCTTTTGTTTTGTGTTTGTAAGCTCCATCATACTCACTGTGCGCCCGGTGCTGTAAAAGCGGTTGAGGAACTTCTTTTCCAGTTGTTCCCAACTGTCAATGCTTTCTAGCTCTAGATTGGTATACTACTCAAAAGCATTTCCTTTCAAGCTTTAAACAAACTGTCTGACTAGTTGATCTCCTCTTGATCTTGCATTCTCGCATGTTTCAACGAAGTGAGCAACGTGTTGTTTCGAATTGCCCTTTCCATCAAACTATTGAAATTTTGGAGGCTGGTACCCAAGCAAAATTCTCAAGTTATCGATTCTTCTGGTATATGGCTTAGAGTACATGAAAGAAGTCTGAGACGGGCCTCCATACTGAGCTCTGATAGAGTTTGTAATCATATCTTGCACCACGTTCTTCCTTTTGTCACCAGCTTTAACAATAGGAGTTTGACTTGATTCAGTAGTTTCACGAGTCTGCATCTGCTCTTTTAAAGCTGCGATTTTGTGGACTCGTTCATCAACAACCTTCATCAGGAGATTAATTTTCCTCTCCATCTCTGCCATGACAGTCTCAACCGTTACATCAACCGTCATGACAGACATCACATCAGGGTGTGCTTCTTTCTTTGACTTGTTAAAAGCATAATTAGAATCATTATATAGAGGATTTCCCTTAATGACAATTTCAGCTTTAGGAGATTCCATCAATTGCTTAAGGATGCTCTACGCGATGGTGGAACCTTGATCTTGCTCTTGAACGATGCCCTTAGAACGACTACGGGTGACAGGTCCCGTGTAGGTGTCGCTTGCAGCTGAAGATTTGGATGCAGCTTTCCTTGATGCCATTGGTTTTCTTGTAGATTTAGATTACGAGAGAGAGACGAGAGGTAGAGATTGTCCCATTGGGCGTGCCAATTTGTTCCCACGAGATATCCGAAGAAATTTAATTCGTGGAGTTGAACTAGTGTTGATGTTGTATTTTTGTTAATTTGATTTGATATAGTTTGACCTCTAGAATTTGATCCTCTGATTCTCTCTTGATTAAGTGCTTACACAATTTAAAGAAGCGGAGTACGTGATGTTCTTGAAGTTGGAGTCTTGAAAGAAAAACTTGTATCTTCAAAGAAGCTCAATCTTTGAGGACGGTCGACTTCAGGAGTTAAGGAGTCTTCTAGTTCTTGGGAGAATTCTCTCTAGACCTTTTGGAGTAAAAAATTTTCCACCCCTTACGAATGAGGAGAACTCCTCTATTTATAGAGTTCTCTAGTTAGCTTTATGGGAGTGAGTTTGGTTGGTCCATGAGCTTAACCACATGAATTTGGGTTATATTTAGTCTTTGAGCTTAATTAAGGTTATTTCTTGGGCTTAATTAAACCTAACCTACGTAAATAATATTTAATTGAACCAAAATAATTAACTTGATCGAATGGTTAGGATGAAAACAGGTGGCATTATCAGAATTGGCCAATTTATGTTTTCAATTTTTAATCTGGGACACATGTCAATTTTAATTAGTCTCAAATTTAATTATTTCCATTTTTTATCATTAATTTAATAAATGATCTGGCAATTTGTGATTGATCTCAAAATTTCTTATTCAACAGTTTCATAAAACAAAATCATTAAAAGACAAAATTTATTACATTTGATTTTTTATGAATGTAAATATTTTATAAAATGTTTTATTTTTACAATTTCATGAAGTATATATATAGATATAGATATAGATATAGTGTTAAAAAAATCCAAATAAGAAATCTTAGAGAAGCCATTTTTTGTGTCCAAAAATTTGGTATGGGTGTGGAGAGTATTCATGTGCTGAATTTTAGAACCTATTGGGCCATATTGGGCTTTTTTTTGGGACTTAGAGATCGTTTTAAGCTGGGAAGGTATTATCTTGATCTTTAAAGTCCGGCCCATTAGTCCTTATTGTCATACAATTGGGCCCACATGGGTGGTGGATCGCAAGTCCAATGGGCCTACGGATCAATGAAGAACAAGCTCTGCTAAACACTGTAAGAAGTGAATTGTTGCAAAAAGGAAACATCTTTTTTTATTTCTTGAAGTACAATCACGGATTCAAGCCAACAGATATTGAGGTTATTAACACTGTGTGAATTGAGCTATACCTAAAACGTAGCAGCTTGTATTGTTAAATCATAAAGTAAATGTTTTTAAATTCACCAATTGATGCTAAAACTTAAGGTGATAGGTGAAGCCAAATTTAGTATAATATCTAACACACTCTCTCACCTTTGGATTTGAATTATAAAAGAAATGTCCAAACAAGTGGAATTCAATATTAAATGGGGAGGAAACAACAATAATGCAAAAGTTTGAACTTAGAACATCGACATCATGAAGCAATATAGTCTATGAAGGTTCAGTGTTAATTTCTACTTGTTGGATTTTTCTTTATATTTTTAAGTCCACGAGTTTAAAAGAGTAATAGATATTACACTAAATTTTACCTTCACACCTTCTAGCTTAATCTTTCGAATTGAGTTTGTGATTTAAGTAATTTCATTTGAAATTTAAAAAGTTAAACTACAAGTTTAGTGTATGGTTCAAGATTTGTGTTTGTTTGGCTTTGAAGTTGTATTTATACATTATAAATGTCTCTAAGTTTTTTCATTTAAAAATCGTTTCAAATAAATTCCTAAAATTAAAAAAAAAAAAAAAGTCTTATTCGATTATCCAATCTATTTTAAAATAGATTAAAGTTTAGAATTCTATTAGAATTAGAATTTAAATTAAATCTAATATATTTATTAAATATAAAAAAATTAAATATATTTTAGAAAAAAAAATAATAGAAAAATTTACAAATTATTCACATTCCACGACAAACAAGTTAATACAAAGCACACATGAAACCACTTTTAAAGCCCCAAAAATAATGGTGTAAAGGAAGTTTTTTTTTTTTTTTGTTCTAATGCTAAAATAATGTTTTAAGTTAAATATGTAACCCAAACTTCTCTACTAAACTTCTGCATTGATTAGTACATTAATTGAGTACTAAAGTTTCTATGTAACGTTTTATAGTGTAGATAACTAAAATGATAGATATACAAAATTACGGAAGTTTGGTATCTTTAAATAGTCATATTTGTTCTTTTTAGGAATAATGTTACAATGAAACACACAACCCCTCTATCCCTTTTCTTCCATAACAAAATTAGTAGGGTTAGTAATTTAATTCCACATTAAAAATTTGAAAGTTGTATAGAGATTCAAAATCGTGTAAAAATTAAATTTCGAAGATTCTAATACAATACAATATGAGAAAAGTATGAAGTTCTATTTCGATAATCTATATACATCTTTCAAAGATAAGATTATAAAGATTGTTCTGTTCTCGTATTATGAGATAGGAACTGAATATTATTATAATTAGAAGAAATTGAAGGGTAAGATAGTGGAAAGAAAAATGATAATTTGGGGAATTTAGGGGTAAAATGTTGGATATGTTGTGATATGAAGAAACAATGAGAGATTTTGTTTTATTTGGTAATCTTTTGAAGCCCAAATTATAATAAAAACACACTGCCCGAAAGCAACGCGCTTTCTTGGATGCATTTTTAGGGTTTCCTTTTCGCAGCCTTCTTTGAATTTACCTTTTCCACTATAATATATATTTTCTTCTTTCTCCAATAATTTATATATATATAATTCCAATTTCATTCTCCAATAACAAAACAACCTATCATTTATCACAGGTATATATATATACAAAACAAAATATCATAAATTCCTTTTAGGGTTTTAAATATTCACGGTCAAATAGATCATCTTCGAGAAATTGCACACCATAATTATTCTTATAATGTGACTGACAGTTTTTGTCTCAGTTAAATAATGTGTATGAGAGAAAAACAATAAAAGTATACATCTTGAATTTGTATAAATTAGTTGTGAAAGAGTTGATCTTACGATTTTGATTAAGAGGTAGCGACGTTATAAAGGTCAGAAAATTTAGATTCGGTCTATGTGATGGTGATACGGTGATGCATGTGTTTGGGAGTCAAGGTTACGTTTTTAGGAACCGACCTATTTGACCATCCAATATTAACCCATAAGAGAGTATG
>JBBPDI010000009.1:17742265-17757774 GCA_037974545.1 Cucumis variabilis | reverse complement strand
ATTGACGATTTTAGAGGATGTTATAAAATCTAAATTCAAATTGTTATTAAAAATATGAATTATGTATTATTTAATAATTTTTTTATAAATAATATGAAATGTAAAGAATCGGAAATTGTTGACTTTATCTTTGTTATTATTTCAGGGGTATGATTTAATTTTGAATTCAAAAGGTTATTAAACATATCTATTATGAATGATAGAAATAAATTGTTAATTAATTGATTTAAATCCTAAGAATTTGAAAATGTTAAAATATTAATCGAAAACTTTTCTTCTCGATCCTCTTCTACCTTGTGAATGTGCTTTTCAAATCTGGTAGAAATAAATTGTTTATTAATTGATTTAAATTCTAAGAATCTGGAATTTGATAGAAATTACAGCCATTTTTTAAGGGATATTGGTGCAAAATATCATATTCAGTTCAGATTTACCATGTTGTTTGCAAATACACTATATTCATGAATCTGTGGTATTCTACTTCATTTTTTGAACTATGCAAATACATTGTATCGATAAGAAATGAATTGTCCTATATAAATGGGTAAATCAGGGAAACTGTTCATACCAAACCACAATAAATTAACATCTAAAATTTTAAAATCCTAATAAAATAAGATAATTAGGTTAAGAAAAATACCTAAATTTGGTTTCCCAATCTACACATTGTTCTCAACTTGTAAATCAATTAAAATACTTTGTGTTTGTATAATAAGATTTATACTATAGTCAGTTGCATATTCCAACATATTCAGATAATGAGGATGTATTTAATAGTGTTAAATTTCAACAAATCTTACACATCTGTTTCATGGTGTGAATCTTGAGATCTGGGTACTTCAATGTGCAAATATGTGGTATTTCCAGCAGCACGAGCAAATACAGAGACAACAACTAATGTATATTTGCTATTTTTTTAAAAAAAAATTAAATAGTTGCCACAAGAATATAATTTTTTTGTAAAAAATATGGATAATAGTAATTGACTTAATAAGATAATTTTTTAAAATAAAAAGCAACAAATTAGCACAATTTTAGGGATGATACAAATTTAAATTCAAAATGTTATTAACAATACGTATTTTGGAGGTATTTAAATTCAATTTTTTATAAATGTTTTGGAACATAAATAATGTGAAAAAGTTGAATTTATGTTTAACATTATTTTAGGGATATCAATCAAATAACACGATTTTAGGGGACGATAATTTTTTTAATAAAATAATTGGAAAATCTAATTAACACGATTTTAGGAAATGATAAAATTTGAAATTAAAATTGTTATAACAATACGACTTTTGGAGGTGTTTAAATTCAAAGTTTAAATTCAATTTTTTTTTTTATAAAAAATCCAAAAATATTGAATTTACGTTTGCCATTATTTTAAGGATATGATCGTTTAAAAGAATTCAAATTGACGATTTCAGTGAAAGTCTAACTTTAAATTGTTATTAGAAATAGGAAAAAAATATGAATTATGTATTACATAATAAATTATTAACAAATATTATGAAATATAATGAAACAGAAATTGTTGAAATTATCTTAGCCATTATTTCACACACACACATATTATAAATTATAGAAATAAATTATTAATTAATTGATTTAAATGCTAATAATCTGAAAATATGGTATAAATTACAGCCACATATATTTAGGGGATGTTGGTACAATCTTATCCAGCCTGAAAATATCATATTTAGTTTAGATTTTTCAAAATTGAAAGTTGTGTGCAAATACACTGTATCCGTGATCCTGTGATATTCTATTTCATAATTCAAACTATACAAATACACTATATCGATAAGAAAGGAATTGTCCTCTACAAAGGGGTATAATCGGTTAAATTTTTTTTTTAAAAAAAGTCTACAGTCGGCGATTTTGCTATAAATCTTAATATTTTGGGGATTTACTATTTTTCGGTTTGTTATTTAATATTTTTCCATTCTCACGGTTATCTCTTGAGTTTTCTAGTGAATGTGGGGTAATATACTACACTAATCTTGAGGAACACACACATATTCACAAGGAAAAGTTTGTGTTGTGACATGTGTGCCTTCAAACAAAGAACAAAGACGAACTCTTAATGGATGATGGAAAGTTAATTAATTGGAATGCTTCGTTCTTCATAAGCATTCGATCTTGTTTTCTGTCTCATAATGTGGATAATCTACGATTATTGAACCTTATAGTCTGTGTTGCTTTAGTCGGCAATTTTAGTTTTATTAAGACGTGTCATATGAATAAGATGAGAAAATTCCCAAAGCTAATTATACCAACGAACAATATTATTGGATGATCTGCGTCCGTGAGAACACACTTTCTTAAGTATTCTGAGCATACTGAAGAAAGTCAAAGTAGCAATGATGATCGTCATTGGAAGAGATCCAAGAGGCTTGAAAAACAACCGATTAATGATGAAGAGCCTCATATTGAAGTTTCCGACATTGCACAATTTTTTGAAATCACTTCCCCCATGGTTTCTTTTCATCACTTTTTTTCTTTTTTGCATTTCTTGACGTGCCCCTTTACCCTCACTCCAATCTCTTATTATTTTGCAGTCTTCTTTAGATGATCGTGTCCTACATATTGTAGGAACTCAAAGTTGATGGAGAGACCAGAAGGCTATGACGCTACACATACTTATAGTGAGAACTCTTAGACACCTATAGGTGCTACGACCGTGTCAACTCATCCTCTTGTGATCAAGGCATCCCCTCAACGAGTGGAAGGAACGAAGCCTACTGCAACTTCTGAGATTTCTCATTTTTGTGTGAACAAGTTAATTTCTGATTTTCAACGACAGACTACCAAAAAATTTTATGGGAAAGCCTACGACAAAAGTTCATTTGTACCCGTTTTAAGCGAGTAAGATCTATGGTGCAATCACAACCAGTGGCAGCAACAACCTTACCTTTTTTAAAGAGCTTGTGGATGTTTACTTCTAAGGTGTCAAGAATCATAATTAAATGCATTCCTCAATTTTTCTCCAAGCAACTAAGGATGCTCAGCTAACGGAGGTGAAAGGTTTTGTGAAGACTCGACGACTGATGAGGACCGTATATTGGAAGAGACAAGTATCTTCAAACATCGACATGCACAACTATCTGCCAAGGAGGCTAAACTAGAAGTAAAACTAAAAGTGGTACACATAAAGTCTGACAAAATTTCTGGCCTAATTTTCAAGAATGACACGAAGCAGAAGCAGCATGAGATTTTAAAGACTTGCGAGGCAATTGACAAACTCGAAGGTGCCCCTATCGTTGGTGATGTTGATGCTAAAATGTTGTCAACAGCTCTTGAATCTTTAGAAAACATATCAGAGGAGCTGAAGAACCTTAAATGGACTCCTTGATTTAAGGCCTCCTCTTAAATAGTTCAACTGAGTATTTTTTTTTTTACATAATGACGTTAAGCATAAAATTTCTTGAGAAACTTGTCGTTGATTGGACCTATTTTTAATCCATTTTGATCAACAATCTTGTATGCGCCATTTGTGTAAATTTCTTTGACAATGTAGGGTCCATTCCAATTAGGTGTGAACCTGAAAGGAGTGAGGTTTAACATGCTTATCAAAAGCTCTAGACATTCTCGCTTAGTAACATTCCAATGCTTGTGAGCTTCTAATCGCTTTTTGTCAAGTGCTTCTAACTTTTGAAGACGTAACTTGACATTATCTTCAATAGTCATCCCTTATTGTACTATCATTCTTAGTAACAAGATTTCTCTTTCGAGGAGAAGGACAATCTCCACACCATAAACAAGCAAATATGGTCTAATCCCTATAGAAGTGTGATGAGTGATTCAATAAATCCACAATACTCCACCGATCTTTTTTTTCCAATCCCTCTTCGACTTAGAGACAATTTGTTTCAAAAGATTGGACAACATTTTGTTGAAAGCTTCAGCTACCCCATTCGCAACTGCGTTGTACATGGATGACATGTATTGCTTGAACTTGATTTTTTCACATAATTTGTCTATCATGCTATTGAAGAATTGCATTCCATTATCAATAAAAATTTGGTGAGAAATACTGAATTGATGGATAATATGGGTTCGAATAAAGTTAGTCACGTTCTCCTTCTTGGCTTATTTTAAGGGAATGATCTCAACTCACTTTGAGAAATAGTTTATTGTTGCAAGGATATAAGCATGCTCTGGTGATGATTTTGGTGTAATGGGGTCAATTAGATCTAGTCCCCAAGTTTCAAACAGCTAGGAAGCCACAGTTGGATGTAGAGGCTCTAGAGTTTTGTGTATGAAGTTTCATGATATTGACAGCCCTTACACTTCTTCGTATACTTTATTGAATCTTGAATCATCTTAGGCCAGTAGTATCTCATTCTTCTTAGCTAGAATTGAAGCTTTGGTTCCGATTGATGTGCTCCACGACACCTGAATGCGCTTTCCTTAGAGTTTTTATCGACTTTTCCTTTCTAAGACACATTGAAGGAAGAGTCCTTTAAGAGAACGATGATATAAAGTTCCCTTGTAATAAATGAAATGCACAACTCTTCTTCATACCTCAGTTTTATGATGGAAATCTTCAGAAGCTTTCCATGTTCAAGATACTCTATGATGGGTTGTCCGCAATCTTCTTCATCAATAAAATAAGATGTCATCACGTTTGCTTCCTGACATTTAGATATAATTGGATGCACAATTCATCGTTAACAAAGTGGTATATTTAGAGTTACATCCTCTAGCATCGTCAAGGCAGTGGCCAAATTTGCCAATGCGTATGTCCTCTTATTTTCTACTCTAGAGATATGTTCCAACATCACACTATCAAACCTTTCCATCAATTGTTTAGCATAAGCGAGGTATAACTTTAAGTCTTCATGTTTCACATCATATTGAAACGAGAGTTGATTGATTATCAACTTTGAATCATCATAGATTTCTATGAATGATACTTCGGTCTCCAATGCCATTTGAAGGCCAATTATCAAAGCCGATATTCAGCCAAATTGTTCAAGCACAGTTCAGCGAGCACAAAGCTTTAAGGCAACATATGGTTCTCAGAAGAAATGAAAACGATGTCTGCCCTGCACCACTTCTTCGCATTGCACTTTCAAAGTACATAGTCCAAGGTTCCATAACTTTTGTGAAGAAAAATTTATCGTCTAACAAGTTTTCACATAACTTCCAATCCGACGGAATTGGGTAGTTTGCTAAAAAGTCTGCCAGTGCTTCTCCTTTTATCTCTATTTATGGAATACAGATAATCTCATATTGTTGGATTATAATCGCCCATTTGGATAAGCGTCCACAGTTTATTGATGTGGACAGAACATACTTTATAGGGTTCACCTTTGCCACTAAATGAACTATGAAGGCCTGGATATAATGCCTCAACTTATCGATGACAAAGAAAAGTGCTAGGCATATTTTCTCGATGAAGGAATAGTTAACTTCGGCCCTAACTAAGATTCTGCTTAGATAGTAGAGAGCACATTCCTTTTCTCTCTCCTTCTCCTACACCAATAATGCCCCTAAGGACCTTTCTTGTGCAACAATGTACAGTATCAATGGCTTGCTAGTTAATGGAGCTTCTAGCACTGGGGGACTAAGCCAAGTATTTCTTTATGTTATCAAAGGCATTCTGACAAGCCTCATCACACATAAAATTTTCTGCTTTGAAAAGGTTGACACCGATCGGCTAGGTTGAAAATGAACCTTCGAATGTAAGTCAATCGTCTTTAGAGACTTCATAGGTCATGCAAACTCTTTGGCCTTGGCATCTTTTGAATGACATCAATCTTGGACTGGTCTAATTCGATCTCTTTGTGCCTTAAAAAATGAAGCCAAGAAACCTACCATAAGTCACACTCCATGCACACTTGAGAGGGTTCATCCTCAGCTGATATTTTTGCAAACGGTCGAACATACCTAATAGGTCCTTCAAATGGTTCTGTCGTCTCTTGGATTTGACCACAAGTTCATCAATATAGAATTCAACATACTTATGCAACATATCATTAAACACTTTTTGCATAGCTCGTTGATGAGTAGCACCAACATTTTTCAATTTGAAAGGCATCACCTTGTAACATTATATTTCCTCTGGAGTCCTCAAGGCTGTCATTTCTTCATCTAATAGGGTCATTCGTATTTGGTTATATCCAGACGACCCATCCATAAAGGACAACGCCTCATGTCAAGTAGTTGCATCAACCATGATTTCTATGATGAGCAAAAGAAAACCATCTTTGGGTATGCCTTATTCAGGTCACAAAAGCCTATAAAAACTCGAAGCTGGCCATTATTTTTTTTGACAGGGACAATGTTTTCTATCCACGTTAGATATTTGACCTCACAAATGAATCATGCTTCAATCAACTTGTTGACTTCAACCTCGATTTGGGGAATAAGCTCTCGTTCAAAATGTAGTTGCGCTTGCTTAATCAATCAATAGCCTGGTTTGATTGCAAGATGATGGACTGCTACTTTTGAATCAAGTTCTAGCATCTCCTTGTACGACCAAGCAAAGATGTCTCTGTACTCGGTGAGAAAACTCATGTACTTATCCTCCTTTTTACTCGAGAGAGATGCACTAATGAAAGTTGGGCATGGTTCTTCTATTGTACCAAGGTTCACCTCTTTTAGCTCATCTACGGTAGATTGGCCACCATTCTTTAAACTTTGTGAAGCATCTTTCACGTCTTCTTTAGGAGTTTCAATCTCTGATTCCTCAATGATGGTGATGTGATGCATGAGGTTTCATCTTCTCCTTGTTATGAGCCTTCCTTTTTAGGATTAGTAAGTATAACATCATGCCTTTTCACCTTCAACTAACTTTAACTTGTATAGAGAGTGACAAAGGTTTTTCTTTTCATTCAGGAAGGAACTTTGCTATGAATTTCTCCATTTCCCTTTGCCTCACAAGGAAACTCCTCACCATGGCAATTCTTGACGTCTTCATGTTTAATTCAACGCCAAATTGATGCGTGAGATGTTGATTCCTTTTTCTTTGTATTTATGTTGGAACCAGTGTTAACATGTGGGCCTCTATCCTCAAGACGATTAGAAAATTGGAGCACGAGGTGCTTATACATTATTCTTTTTAGCCACACCTAGCCTTCATCTCGTTGATTACAAAGGAAGTTTGTTGGAAGAAAGTCTGCCAAGGTTACTAAACGCTGAGGTCAAGGAAAATCCTTGTCTTTCTCCTGCACGAGCTTAGGCTTCTGGGTCTTTTTCTTCTTTTTATTCTTTTGGGCCCTATTCCCTTTTCTATAGTTTTGGTAAGAATGAGGCTCTTTTTTAGGTTGGAGTTTACTGTCTTTTCTTTCGGTGGGTCACAATAATCCACTCTTCATCATCTTCTTCGATCGACCTTTCTTCTCATTCAGGATCCTCAGGTGTGATTTCCTGATGGAATTGGACAACTATAGGCGCAAGGTCTCGAACTAGACCAAGCTTTCCCTTTACTTAAAAATCAATCTTGATGATGGAGCTTGTGGTATTATCATCAGTGCATCATGGTTTGTTTGAGCTACCTCCTCCAAGTCTAGCTCGATCTTTTTCTCATGAGCTAACCATAGAATTAGCTCCTTTAACAAAAAACAATTTCTCCATTGGGTTACTAATGATTCGACAATACTTGTAGTAGTTGGGATCATCTACCTTTCTTGCTTGCTCATGTTACTTACATTCCGACAGTTAGATCAGTTGTTTGTCCAGTAGTTGCTCTTGCATGTCTGCAATATCTGAATCAGAAAATGGGTAAACTTTTTTCTGTCTTTCTTTTAAAGTCAGACGTTATCTCTCGCTTCCATCATCTTTCTTTTTCAGCTCTCACTTCCTTCATTTTGGAGAACTTCAGTGGGATCGTGATTACGACCATAGATTCCTTCACGATGCTCTTTACTATCTTTTTGGCACAATTAGTCTCTTTCTTGTCTTTCTTTATGTAACACCACAAAAATTAAGGTATTTTTTTTTATAATTGTCTTCGATTTAGTTACTTTTATTGAAATTATTGGGTGTTGTTTTAGATATTTATTTGAAGATTAGTTGTTTTGTAGAAATTATGATTAATTAAATATTTAGTGGAAGAATATTTAATTAATTGTTGAATTTTTGGATGTTTGGTATGGTGAAAGATTTAAGTTGATTGATATTTGGTAATTTAGTTTGGTAAAAATCATGGAGTAATTATGATTAATTATATTATTGGAAGATAATAATAATTATATTATTGGGGATGATATAATTATTTAGGAAGATATGTTATTAAGGTATTATACTTAAGCTTTGGAAATAATAATAATTATGGTAAAGGTAGTATAATTATTAAGTTGATATATTTTTATTTTTAAGAAAATATATTTTGAGAGAGAAATAATTATATTATGAAAAATATAATTATTTTAAAAATATATTGTTTTGGGAAAAGTAAAGGAGATGATTTGATAGGTTAGAATTAATGAAAAGAGAGTAGGAATTAATTGGACTAGGAAGAGAAAGAGAAAAAAATGAGTTATTTAGGAAAATAAAGAATAATAATGATATTATTATTATTATCATCATCATTATATATTTTTTAACACTTGTGAAATGTGCACATTATTCACTATCCATCTTCTTTAACCTATCTTCTTCCTTCCTTTAACTTTAGCCGTCACCAAGGATCCTTGCCACTCATAGTCTCTGTTTGGTCGTCATTCAGGTGTAGCCTCGTCGCCCGTTGTAACCTTTTCGTCGTCCCATCTTCGTTCACTCGTGAGCCATTACGCGTAAAGTTTTGTCCTTTCCCTATTGCGTCAACCAACCCGAGTCACTGGGTTTTTCATCCAAAGAAGCTTCCCTTCAACAACTTTGTCTCCTACGAAGTCCGTGTCGCACTACCATCCAGCTAAGTCGAGCCGATTTTTCTTCTTAGCCAAGCCACACGCCTCTCTTCACTTATTCTTTTAGCCACTTGCTTTTGGAGCCATATTTTAGGAGATTTTTTGTAATTTTTGATTGGGTTTGGTACTCCCATCAAATATCTATTTATCCCAAATAATTTAAGTTATGGTTTAAAGTCAAATAATTTGAGTTATGGATTATAGTTGGGATATTTTACTGGAAGGTTTGGCTGATTTATTTGAGGATTCGAGTTGTGGAATTGTTCCTTTTGAAGGTAGTTTTGGTGTCAACCTTAGCTTGGGGTAAGCTTGGATACTTAGTAAATAATTGGATGGATTGGTTGACAAAATTTAATAGCTTTAATTTTTTTATTTATGTGTTTATGTTTAGGACTGTAATTGGGGAATTTACTGTCAACAACACTTTAGCTAATCTCCAGGTAAGAGACTCTCCTATTAGACCTTCGACATTAAAGCTTGCATGTATGTTCTTTATTATGCATTAATGTGGTTAAGATGCATAATATGACCATTTGAGATGACTGAGATATGTTATGACCAAGAAACATTATGAATGAGACATACTATGATTAGATATGCTATGATGAGATATGTTGACTGAGATATGATATTTATGATATGTTATATGTATAGGCTATGATGTTTGTTAGCTTTATCTGTTAGAGTCGTACCATATGGGTGTCCCTTATAATCACTACCTATTTATGCCTGTGTGGTCAACTTTTATGTGTGATTCAATGGAATCACTTACAGCCTAACTCTCCTTTAAGGTGATTCCTTCAGGTTAACCAGAAGCCTATATGTGTTCCTACGAGACCACTGAATAGCGTGCGTTCAGGAGAACAACAGTTATGAGGTACCTTCTTACAAGACTCTAATGGAAAGTTAACAGACACGTAGTAGGATTAATAGTGGGTTCTTTACTGAGTATAATTTTATACTCACTCTTTTCTATGTTTAATTTTTTAGGCAAAGGTAGAGATAAAGGCAAGCTGGTGAATGACAAGAAGTGACTGTGGTTCGCCATAGGAGACATTTTCTGTTTTCTTCTGCATTTATGTTTTCAGTATTTAATTTTAAGAAATTTATTTCAGAACTCATGTTTACTTTTAGATATTTTTTTAAATTTTAAATAGGGCCCAAACTAGTATTTTATTTATTTATTTTTCTTTTTATATACTTTATCAATAATTTTTTTATGAATATTTGAAACGGTTTTTTTTTAATATTTAGTATTTTTCTTTATTTCAAATAAAAAGTATTTATTTGTTTTATCGGTAATGACCTCAGTTTAGTATAAAGAGGTGGGTCGTTACACTTTACTTCATAAACAAGAAAATTCTTAGTTCCTCTGTTAACGATGCTCAACTCCATATCATGATCCCAAGTTACCAACTCTTCAAATGTGCAGGACTTTATCCTGTGTAGAATGTAGAGGAGTCCTTAGTGCATGCCTTGTGTGCACATTTCTACACTTATAGTGCACCTGGTGATGTAGAAGCGGTTTAGGAGACTTTGGCTATATATTAGTATACGTCTTGAAAGCATTTTCTTTCAAGCTTCGAACGAACTGCCTGACTAGTTGATCTCCTCTTGATCTTACATTTTTGCATTTTTCGACGAAGTGGATGATGTGTTGCTTTGGGTTGCCCTTTCCATCAAATTGCTAGAATTTTAGAGGGTTGGTACCAAAGCGGTATTCTCAAATTGTCGATTCTTTTGGTGTATGGCTTAGAGTACATGAAAGAAGTCTAGAACAAGCCTCCATATATACTGAGCTCTGATGGAGTTCATGATCATATCTTGTAGCTGCTGAACTAAGAGGGAAGCCACAAAAGTTGATTGTTGTTGTCGTTGGTTTTCTTCCATCACATTCTTTCTTTTGTCACCAACTTTGACAACACAAGTTTGACTTGACTTAGCAGTTTCATGAGTCTGCATCTGCTTTCTCATAGCTACAATTTTGTGGTCTCATTCCTCAACATCCTTCATCAGAAAATTAATTTTCTTATCCATCTCCCCCATGGTAGCCTCGACCGTTATATCAGCCATCATGACAGACATCATGTTAGGGTGTGTTTCCCTCTTTGACTTGCTAGAGGCAGAACCCAAGTTATCATACAGAGGATTTTCCTTGATGATAATCCTAACTTTAGGAGACTCCATCAATTGTTTAAGGATGTGTTACGCAATGACGGAACCTTGATCCTGCTCCTGGATGAACCCCTTAGAGTGATTGCAGGTGACAGGTCCTGTGTAACCGTTGCTTGCAATAGAAGATTTGGATGTAGGTTTCTTTGGTGTCATTGGTTTACTTGTAGATTTAAATGACGAGAGAGAGATGAGAGGTAGAGAGGTCCCATTGGGCGTGCCAATTTGTTCACACAAGATTTCCAAAGAAATTTAGTTTATAGAGTTGAACTTGTGTTGATGTTGTATTTATGCTTATTTGATGCGATGTGGTTCAACCTCTAGTATTTGATCCTTTGATTCTCTATCGATTGTATGCTTACGCTTGATTTGAGGAAGCATAGCACGTGATTTTCTTGAAGTTTGAGTCTTGGAAGAAGCTTGTATCTTCAAAAGAGCGTCAAAGTAGTTGCAGAATAGTGTTATTAAAGAACAAAATAGAAATTAAAAAAAAAAATAGTTTCTCCACATAACCACATTCATATGATAGAATATAATAGTGTGAGAGGACAATGTAGTTTCAAATTAGGTTTAGATGAGTGTTCTAATTAAAGGAAAAAATGGAGAAAAAGCTGTATACACTAAACTCAATATATAATCTCTAAAACAATTTTTTAATCACTTTTAATGTATACGTTTTTAGGTAATAAAGAGAAATTTTAATTGTGATTTGAGAGAATTTGATTCCGAGATTATGATTTTTCTCTCTCTTATCCTAAATGTGATTTAAATGTAATTTATTTTCTTTTTCTTTTTTTTTTTCATAAACTTAAAGTCTCCTAAATGCCTGTTTGGTAACGTTACCGTTCCCTATTTCTTGTTCATGTTCTCGATTTTCGGTCCTTCTTTTTTTAGAACAAGAGAATAAAAATGTGTTTAATAACTGTTTCTTGTTTTTTGATTTTTTTTAAGATTTGTTTTATTTTATTCACATTTAATTCAATTAAACATCAAACAAAAATATATGTCCTCCATTAAACATAAAAAAAATAAAATTATCAAACCTAGATAGGAAGGTCTTCTCTAATCTTATGGAGAACGAGATGAAGATTGGGATCTGAAGGACAAAGCCAGTGAGAGGAAGACGAAAACCCATGATGAAGAGGAGGACCGAAAACCACAGCAAAGAGAAAGACAAAAACTCACGGCTAAAACATATATCTGGCAAAAATCCACAAATTCGGTGAAAACTAACAGCGAAAACACAATTCACGCAAAAAGAAAGAGGAAAACCCAGATCCAGTGAAGAGGACGAAAAAGAAAACCATGTGGAGAGTGGTTATTTGGGGAAGAAGATGAAAATAAGAGGAAGAAAAATAAATCATGAGAGAAAAATGGAAAAGGAAAATGAAATAGAAAAAGAATTGAAAAAAAAAGAAAAAGAAACCAATAAAAAGAATTGAGAAAAAGAAAGAAAAAATCAATAAAAAGAATTGAGAAAAAGGAAAATGAAACTAATAGAAATAATTGAGAAAAAAAAAAAGAAACCAATAGAAATAATTTAGAAACAGAAACAGGAGAAACTACTTTTTCCAATAATTCTTTATAAAATGATAAATGTTTCTACTTTTTTTAGAATGAGAAATAGAAAACGTTACCAAATATCTCCGTCTCTTAAAAAATGAAAACAAAAACAAGAAACAGAAAACAAGAACATTACCAAACGGGTCCCAAATGTCTCTCCCCATAACCTCTTTTAGATAGTACTAGAAATAACACGTGTCACATAAAAAGTTAAATTTTAAATTTAAATTTTAAAATAATATTTAATTATATGAAAAATGTAAGAAATTTATTTTAAAATTTAAAATAGTATATAATTTTAATTTAAGTTGGTAGAGTAAATTACTTGTAAGTTGGTAAAGTAAAATACTTGTAATTACAAAGCAAAATATCTCTTTAAAAATTTTAAATTATATCTAGCTTAGAAATTAAACATTTTCGTGATATTTAAATTTTTTTATATGAAGTTGATTGATTAAAACATCTCCTTGTTCTTTTGTTTAGAAAATTTGTGTTATTTTGATTGTAACCATCAACGATTATTGTTTGATAAAATCATAAGATCAATTTAAAAATATTCTCCAACTGAAATTTTATGAACTATGTTTAAATTGTAGGAACTAAATTTGTTATTGAATCAATACAAAATTAATAAATTTATAGTGTCACAATTTAAAAACTAATTATAAAAGATACAATTTGACCATATTGGACAATTAAATCTTAGCTAGAAAATACAAAAGATCTACATAACAACATAAGTTTATGAATACACAGCTATATAACTACAAAGTTATATATATAAACAAAGAGAAAATTTGTGAGCAACCATAATATAACAAAATATACTTTTTTTTCCATTAAAAATAAATTAAAGAAATAAAGAAAAGAAAAGAATAAAGAATGAAATGATATAAATAAAATCAAATGATGGATAAAGAAGTCTCTCTAATCCAAAATATAATGCTAAAAAATAACCAAAATTTAAATTAATGGAATATAGATACATAGATGAAATAATGTTGTAGTGCATGGTAAGTATTGTGGAAATATTGCTTATTTGACATATAGTTGAGTGTCGTCTGATGCCTCCTTGCATCTCTATACATTGATTGGAAAACACAAAAATACACCAAATTCTCCAATATATGAATTTATTTTATTGTTCACAATTTCATTAGATTTCATCTTACGTAATACGGAGAGAAAATGATGGAAGTGTGAACATGAGTCACAAGGAAGATGAGGGAGAATGTGTGGGTTAGAAGGAAAGAAGAGAAATTTATATAGCTTTAAAACCAAGCTAATGAATAGTGCATGTTTTTTCTTAATTTAATTTTGTGTGAAGAGAGTTTTAAGGCATTAAAAATAAATTAATTAATTGAGAGATAATGTGTGGGTTAGTTGACAGAGTTACATGAAAACCCATAATAATTAGAAAATTCAACAAAGTTAAAAATCCAATTACAATAAAACCAACATAGCAAATAAAAAATCAAACTATGAAAAAGATAAAATGGAAAGAAAAAATTTCTCTCTATTGCCACTTTTATATATACTATAGATATATATTTTAAAATTTGTGTTTTTCATTTTTAAGGAAACATGGAATGGAAGAACAAACCTTTGATCTTAAGAAAAAAGTATACACCAATTATCAAGAAAATAATTAGTGCATCTCAAACAATACTTATCTTTTTAACATTTCGTCAAATTGTCCAACTTGTCATGTAGTAAATTTTACTTTCTTTTGATATTGATTTAATTTTCATTTGGGAAAATTTTATTGACAAAAACATTTAAAAAAAAAACAGCTTATAGCCAACATGAGTTTAGCTCAACCGATACTTATATGTACCTGTAGACACGAGGTCTTATTATCATAATTTTTTTACTACTTTTGCAAAAGACCCTTTTCCTTTCTTATGAATCTTATAAAATAAAACTAACTTCCAAAAACTTAAAAGATATAGTTTAATTATTTATCAAAAGAAACATAGGGATAAAATTTTATTTATAATGTGGATTCTCTTAAACTAAAATCCACGACGAGTCAAAATAGCTTAATATTTTGTACTTCATACAATCCTAATCCTCATACTTTGAAGTTATCCTCATACTGTGAAGTTTATTGAAATTTAATTTACATACCTTCAATGGTTCAATTTTAGACCTTTACTTATAGTAAATATTAAATTTAGTCTTCAGGATTACTTTTAATTAAATTTTAATTAAATGGTAATAATAGTCTGATATCAAAACCTCTATATCCCATTAAAAGGTAATTTCATTTTTTTTTCTTTCATTTTTGTGCTATCGATGACAATTTCCCTAAAACTTATAGTGAAAATGCTATTAATAACCATGTATTTTTTATAAACAAACAATTAACATAAGATTTATTAAAAGTACAAAAAAACTAAAATAAAAAACTTAAAGTAAATTAAAATTGAACAAACTTAAACATATAGGGAAAAAAATGGTATTTTAACCTAATTTTTTTAGTGCAAAAACAAGAATTGAAATGAACGCCTTTGTGCTGACTATTTTAAATCCTATACGTACTCTTATGTTAAAAAAAATCCAAAATAAAATGCACATACCATAAATTTAAAAGAAATCTAATTACATTTCCAACATTTGTCTTTTTCTTTTTCTTTTTTTTTTCTTTTTCTGGATAAACATCTCATTTTAAATAAAGTCAAGATTCAATGGAAATAAACCCAAAACCCAAAATAAAGACACCAAAAATACACTACCTGATTCCAAACACATGAAACAAATAGAAAGTAATAATTGAATTTGAAACTGAAATTGACAGATAGATTGAACTAAAATATAAATAAAGCATCAAGAAATCAAGAACCACCCTTTTGAACCCAATACAAGTATTTATAACTAGTATATTCATGTCTAATCAATCAAATGCAGTTA
>JBBPDI010000009.1:17716147-17730267 GCA_037974545.1 Cucumis variabilis | reverse complement strand
TTCTTGTTTTATTTGCAAACCAAGAAAAATGTTAATTCTTCAAGCATGCTCATCTCAAATTCTGATTGCATGTTTTTTATGAAGTTGTTCACAGTTTCTTCAGAACTCCTCCAAAGATTATGTCATCAACATAAATCTGAGCAACTATAAAGTCCTTATCATATCTATTTATGAATAAGGTTTTATCTGTTCCTTCGAGCATTCCTTTATGAGCTAGAAATATTGTAAGTCCTTCATACCAAGCTCTGGGAGCTTTGTTTAATTTATAGACATGTTGTGGATGATCAGGATCTATAAATCCTTTGGGTTCAGCAACATAAACCATTTCATTTAAGTATCCATTAAGAAAGGCACTTTTGACATCCATTTGATATAATTTGAACTTCTTGAGACATGATATGCTAAGTAAAAGAAGAATGGCTTCAAGTCTAGCTATAGGGACAAAAGTTTCTTCAAAATCAATTCCTTCAATTTGAAAGTAACCTTGAAAAACAAGTCTTACTTTATTCTTGGTGACTACGTCGCTTTCATCTGTTTTAGTTTTTAAAATCCATTTAGTTCCAATAATATGTTCTGAATCAGGTTTTAGAACTAAATTCTAGATATTATTTCTTTTAAATTGTAAGAGTTCATCTTGCATAGTATTAATCCATAAATCATCTTTGAGAGCTTCATTTACAAAAGTTAATTCAATAGGTGAAGTATAGCAAATATTAGCAATTAATTTGACATAATCAATTATGTCTTTCTGTCACACTCCTTCCCAAGATCACTTCATGCAACCATGTGGAGGCATGATCGTCCAGACATTCAATGTGAATCTCTCCACGAGATAGCATGCATAACGTTTAGTAAGGGGAATAAACACTAACATTAAACTTAACTCGAGATGAGAATCCATTTTGAAATAACAAAGAATTCATGGATATTTGATAACAAAGTATACTAAAACAAATACAGAGAGTTTCTTTAAAACTAAAAATATACAAGTCTTAAAAACAATAACTTGTTCATCTTGAAGGACTCTTCATGTTCAGCGAACTGACTAAGAATACCGACAAGTTGATGTGACACAATTATGGCATGTTAGGCATTCAATTTGGTAAGTCAAATACTGGATGTCCTTCGCCATCTGAGGAAGGGGAATAGAACATTTGAAAGATTAGACAAAAGTGTCTAGTGAGTGGGTTTTTCACCAACACATTTAATAAGTAAATTTCTGCCATAATGCGTTACAATTCCTTTTGCAAAACCAGATGATATAAATAAATACATAAGCGTTTCAATAGAAATATGAGTTCAAATCAGATCATTTCATTTACTAGGCGATTTGCAAATTCAAATCTCTTGAGCAATTATTTACAAATAAATCATTTAGAAACCAATTTCTTGTAGGTCATTCATCATAACCATATCGCACAAGGAAGTAATTTGTGTAATGTGTTTTATAAATCATATCGCAAAACCATTCTGCAAGTTTAATTACATCTTTGTATCCTCCTCAGCTCAAGCATTTACCACACTCTTCTGTTGAGTTACAACTGTGTGAAGTAATCTCAACGTAACAACAAATTCTTCATCGATATTCCATCACGTATAATGCATTTTTCAATTGTAGAATACACAACAAGCAAATGACATTCTATACCAGACCACACAACAAGTATAAGGCATCCTATTCCAAATCACACATCAAGAATAAGGCATCTTATCCCAGATCACATAGCAAGGATAAGGCATTCCACACTAGAACACACAACAAGTGTGAGGCATTAGATCGCGTAAGGTACCAAAGATTATTTCATCATAATATTCTAGCTCATTTTCAAATTCAATTTATTTGTAAGCCAATTGCATTTTAAGAATTTGATAACATAAGAGAGATCATGGAACTCAAAAATTCAATGGAGAGATATTTCAAGATTCAAATGCAGTGGAAATTCTTTTAGTTTGGATACATTTTAAGAAGAAACCACTCAAAATCAATTAGCTTCCTTGTCTAAGTCTTTAGCCGAAGCTCCCTTGCACTTTCTTGCAGTTTCTTATCGAATTTGAGCTTGTGGTGGATTACTGAAAATGTTTGAAATTCTTCCAACTTAAGTAAATACAAGGTAAAAATAGTTCTAAGAAATGGTCGAATTTTTCCTATTTATAAGTCTCTTCGGTGAGACTTCCCATGTCGAAATGATTGCTTCTGTCTGGCTAGAGACTTAGCCAATATCAAAACGTCATGTGTTACTGCCATCTCTTATCCTGAACTCAGTTGGGCAATAAAGTCAAATCAACTCACTAGTTGTCTTACACAAGGATCAGGTCAACTACTTCATGGTGAAGGAAGCTCACATCGCTTTCTATCTCATCGTGTAACTCTTCTTACCGCATAACTGAAAACGCCTTACACAGTTGCTCTGTAACACTTCCAGTCACCAGCCCCCATCACGTGCAATCTCAATGCATAACCCACTCTTGTCGCGTGTAGTCTTAACTAATAATATAGATCATGTTCGGGGCCTTACACTCTTTTCTTGGTTGTTATACCAGTATTTTAGATCACCAATAATACTACTGGAAGGATGATTCTTTTGAACATGAGAAGAAGGAGGATTATCCTTTAAAGGAGTTTCAATAGTACTAGTTGAAGAATTAATATTTTCACTGATGTTATTGTCTTCAGAAATAGCTGAAGGAACATCTATTTCTTTTGTGAAGGAACAACAATGTCTTTTTTATAGGGAAGTTCATCATCTTCTGGACATTTTTTAGAGGCCTTTTCATTATCATCCACTATCACATTGATAGTTTTCATAACAATTATAGTTCCTTTATTAAATACTCTAAAAGCTTTAGTACTATTTCTAGAATACCCTAGAAAAATTCCTTTATCAAATTTAGTATCCCATTTTCTATGATATTCTCGATCAGCAAGAATGTAACACATACTCTAAAAATATGAAAATATTTCACATTTGGTTTTGTTCCTTTCCACAACTCATAAATAGCAGAGGAAGTACCTGATCGAAGAGTAATTTTGCTATGTATATAGCAAGCTGTATATTTATTACTTCTACCAAAAAATGTAAAGGGATTTGTTTAGCATGTAACATGGCTCTGGCCATCTCCTGTAAAGTTATATTCTTTCTTTCAGCTACTCTGTTGTGTTGAGGAGTTAGAGGAGTTGAGTACTCATGAAATATCTCTTCCATATCACAGAAGTCAAATTATCAACCACGATCACTATGAATTTGAATAATATTTTTACCTTGTTCTCGTTAAAGTTGCAAACACATACTTTTGCAAACTTTGGCAATATTAGATTTATTTCTTAAAAATTTTATCCATGTAAATCGTGAGTAGTCATCTACTAAAAAAAAGCATATTTTTCACCTCTAAGACTTTTTTTCTACATTAGACCCATGAGGTCCAGAAGTTCAAGAACTCTGTTGGTATAACACTCTCCAATATTTTTATGTGAAGTTCTAACTTTATTTCCAATTTGATTTTCTCCATAAAATATATCAGAGTTGATTTGTAGTAAGGGTATTCTGAAGGCAACATCTTCTTTTAATATTTTGTTGATTGATATGAGACTAACATGTCCCAATCTTCTATGCCATATATGAGTTTCTTCCTATTTAGATAAATTACTGACAATTTTGTTTTCATTAGATACCTAATGGAAGCAATTATCTATTTGTCGTACCCCTTTCATGAAGATTGCATTATTTTTATTAAGTATTGTGCATTCTTCTTTGCTAAAGTTTACTGTACAGCCTTGATCACGAAGTTGGCTAATGCTGATTAAATTTTCTGTTAGACCTTCAATTAGTCTAACTTCTTACAATCTTAGAAGAGTTGTTTTAAGAGTATTTCCTCTAGCAAGGATTTTTTCTCTAGCTCCATTATTGAATGTTACATGACCTGATGAACAATCTTTCAATTCAGTAAAATAAGCATAATTAAATAAGCATAATTATTACCTGTCATATGTCTTGAACATCCACTATCAAAGTACCAGTCATCAATAGATGTGTGAATAGTGGTAAAGGCAACATTGCATTTGTTGGAAGTGGATTTTAATCTACATTCCATTTTTTGTTGTTTGGGTTTGTATAAAATAGGGTTGGATTTTTTAGGATATTTCTAAGTTTGAGTGGAATGATAGTCATTCTTTTTACGAAGTTTATAACAAAATGGTCTTATATGGTGTCATACTTCCCACAGTAATGACAAACTCATTTTTCAGACTTCTTATGTGTGAAACTTTTTCTGACATAAATGGGCTTTTGGGTTTTCAATTGAGTTTTTGGCCTGAACAAAAATAGTTTTTTTTATTCTTCTTTATGTCTTCCTTTTGACTACTATACCTGATTCCTTTATTTGAGCTACTTTTTTTATTTCAAGAATTTGATTAAAATTTTCAGTATCAAAATTGAGCATTTTGACAGACTTGGTCATGTTGTCATATTCAATTTTTTTATTTTTCAGTTCTTGTTTTAGAGATGAAATAATGGTTAACAAGCTGCGATGATTATCTGTTTTAGAGATGAAATAATGGTTAACAAGCTGCGATGATTATCTTCAAGTAAAATCTTGAATTATTTCTTTATAAAGATTAAGAATTGATAAATCTTCCTGCCATTGTTGATGAAGCTTCATAAGTTAAGTTATTCTCTTAGCCCTTAGGTGCCAATAAATGAATCTTCAAGATTTGATTTTGATTTGTTGACTGTATGTAAACTAATAAAAGCTTGATAATTTTAATCCTCACATTGTTGAAGTCTGAGTCATCATTTGATAATGTTGTTATAAGCCATCATGAAAACATATTGCGCAGCTAGTTCTACAATTTTATCTAAAATTTTAAAGATAATAAAAAATTAAATAGATAAAAATGTTTAAGCTCAAAACACTAAAAACGAACAATGAAAAGTGGAAGCAGGAGCAAGACTATGTCCCTATATGGCATGTCACAGATCCTTCCTGTCGCTCGTCAATTTTCCTCTATCTTTATCTTTGCCTGAAATATTAAACATGGAAAAGGATTAGTATAAACTTATACTCAGTAAGGGACCACCCACTAGTTCCGCTATTTGTCTGTTAACTTTCCATTAGGATTCCACAAGGAAGTATCTCAAACTATTGTAGGGACACATCCGGACTCTCAGTGAACCCAAATAAAATACCTAAAAGAATCGGGTTGTAAGTGATCTAGTCGGACCACTCATAAAAGTTAACCATACAGGCACAAACCATATAAACACAAGCCACACTGGCATAAAGAGGTGGTGATCCCAAGGGACACCCATATGGGTATGACCCTAACAGACAAAGTTAACATAACACCACAGTCCATAGCATGTAATATATCATTTAACATCCTAACATGACATAAATATTAATCATAACGTCCTTATCATGTTATTAACATGCCATGATTCATAACATATTAGTCATCTCAGTCATATCTTATCTCAGTCATAACACATGAGTTATAACACATAGTCATAACACATTAGGTTGTAGTCATAACCTATCATCCCTATCAGTCGTATTATGCATTTTAGCTGCATCAGCACATAATAGAAAATACATGCAAGCTCTTTAATCTATTTTCGAAGGTCTAGTAGTAGAATCTCTTACCTGAGAGATTAGTAAAAAAAATACTCTCTAGCTGATAGTAAAAATTCTCGAATTAAATCAAATCTAATCATAAGAGAAAATTTCAATATCTTAATTAATAAAATTAACAATTGGCTTTTATCCAAAAGTTCTCCCAAATTAACTTACCCAAAATTGAGGTTGAAACCAATTCAACATTGATGGAAAAATTTTGTCATTTTTAAATCTTCAAGATTTGCCAAAAATGACTTTCCAAAGACATGCAGCAGAGGGTTATCTTAGTGAAGAAGATGAATAAGTTTTTTTATTTCCTCTGCTTTTCAATTTAAGCATTTCAAACCCTCCGAACCAGGACCCCCTAATGGATGGTCAATGCTATTTATAGACTCAAGTAATAATATTTATCATTATTATTTCCTTTTTCTTTTAAGATATATATATAATATCAATATATACATATATTTTTATTCCTATTATCTTTCCTCAATAAATTCCTTAAATGCATAAATTTTAAGCATTTATAACCATAAATAATAATAATAATATTTCTTTATTATTATTATTATTCTCAAAATATATATAATAAACATATATATTTATTTAAATCATTATTTTATCTCTTAATTAAATCTATCATCTTTTCTCCTCAAATCAAATCAATCATCTCTCTTCCGATTAATTATCTTATTTTCCATCAATTATATTCTATCATACAATTAACTTTACTTTTTCATCAAAATAAAATTCACATTTTCTTTCCTCAATTAAATCTTCCAGCAAATCAATTGTTCTTTCCAAAATAATTTGATTTTTTCTCTCTTCATTAAATCTCATCAAATCCAATCAACTTTATTTTTTTACCAAAATAATTATATTTGAGCAAATAATTATATTTTTCCAAAATATAATTATTTTCTTTTTCTTTGTAAACAAATATTCTCTCTCCAAATAATTATTCTCCCACAAATAATTTATCTTTGTCTTCTCTATAAAACACAATATTTTTCTCTTAAATAATTATATTTTAACAAATATAATTATCTTTTCCTTATCCATAATAATTATATATATATATATACATATAATTATCAAATCTTCAACAAAATTTTCATTCTTCAATTTAATTAAATAACATCCAAATTATTTAATAAATTTCAATTTCCATAAAATCAAATAATTTTCACAACTTTACTTAAACCTCATAACATACAATTAAATCAAATTCTCAACAAACACCACAATTCAAATCCTCCAATTAATTAAATATTCATCCAACAAATATCTAATTAATTACAATGTTCACAAAATCAAATAATCTTTAAAATAAATGTCCAATAAATTTAAACATATTAAACAAAACTAAGATAATTAACTCTTAAAATTATCTTAATTTTTGCGGTGTTAGAACTTGATAGTTGGCCATGTAGCCTTAATTCACATTTTCTACACTTAAAAGATCTATCTATTTTGATGTAAGATTTATCATTATCCTTCCTCCTGTTCGCATAATTATTTTAATCTCTGCTGTTACTACCATAGTTGTTTGATTTTTTAAATTTTTTAACCACTTTTGAAAATTGCTTTGTAAACATGGCTATAAAATTATTAATATTATCATTAAAAAGTTTATCCTTCTTAAGGGAGTCTTCATCGTTGATTGATTGGAAAGCAACTCATTTTCCTTTCTTATCTTCTCTGTCTAAGATAGATATTTCAAAGGTATGTAATGAACCAAACAATTCATCTAATTTCAATGGTTCTATATCATGGGCTTCTTTTGGATAGAGATCTTAAAACTTTTCTCACAAGTTTGGATGCAGAAATCCTTTCTCCCAAAGCAAAGGATTCATTAGCTATATCCAAGACTAACATTGAATCCAACTATAGATTCATCTTCCATCATTCTCAAGGATGTACATTTCAAGCTCAATAATTGTAATTATATATGATGTTCTTACCTTTGAAGTTCCTTCAATTTCGAGAATTTTCCACACTTCTTTTGCAAATGAACAAGTGTTTATTAATAAACACATTTTGATCAACTCCATTATAAATAGCATTGAGTAAGAGAGTTGTCCAGAGAAGCTTGATCTTCAGCATCAGTCCACTCAGACTCTGGTTTAGGTGTACATTTTTCATCCACAATAACAGTATATGGTTCCCATCCGATGAAGACTACTTTCCAAGTTTTATTGTATATTGATTTGAGAAAGGTTGTCATACGAGCTTACAATATGCATAATTTGTGCCATCAAGAATGGATGGTCGAGTAGTAGATCCTCCTCCTTTAATCATATCCATCTCCATGAAACCCGCTCTGATATCAATTGAAAAAGTAAAATAGTATGATTTTCCTTTATCTGTTACACTTGAGTTAACAACTAGTAGAATAACTAAGGAAACAATAAGAGAAAATAATATAGAAACTTTGTTAATCCAGTTCGATGAAATCCACCTACATTTGGAGAGCTTTTATAGCTCAGATAAGTAGATTTTATCAAGATTCAAATGAGTGTAACACTTTCAACAATCTAGAAGTAACTCCTCCTAAAACTAGGTACTCATTATTGTTATTTTCTGTAAACTAAAAATAATCAGACTCCACCTAAATTGTATTTGAATCTAATGAAGATAAATAGGCTCCCTTGAATTAATTGATCTAATATTAACTTACTCAATCTTCTTTAAATCTCTTATCACAGATACACTTGGAATCATCTATGAAGATATCAAACAATCTTAATGTAATGTCTAAAAAGGTAATAACTTAACTTCGTAAATATTCTTGACGAACTTGGAGCTTGAGAGACATCTTCAAAGAATACCTTGAAGAGCGAAGAATCTCTCCTTTTATAATGAGGAGAAAGATAGAAGTGGACAAGGAAAAGGATACTGGTTGAAGAGCTTTACTGGCTGTTTAAAGAAATATATTATGGGCAAGTTAAAATCTTTTCCATCAAGCAAAGAATCTATCTTTTAAAAATATTCTTTTATCCGTAAAGATCTTTAAATAAAAAGAAACTGAATACATATTTTGTAAAAAAAAAAAATGTAAGAGGAGAAAATTACCTTTTAAAAGTTTGAAGCCTAAGATTTTATAAAATGATAATAAAAAAAAAAAAAAAAAAAAACATCACGATTTAACCCTAACTTGGGCAAATCGCACAAAATCATATAGAAAAATCGCAAAATCCAATCACATAAAATCATAAGACCCGGTCTCAATTAATCTTTACGCCTGTGAATAACCTACTGAAGATAAGGTGGCTGATTGATTCAAAATTAATGTTTACTGTTAACTTAAAAATACAAACAAACACCCAAAACACAGTCTATATTGCCGAAAACTCTAGAGCAAGGAAATGTGTTATGCAGCAAAGAAGAAGGATTTTAAGATTGTGATTTGCAGCAAATAACAGCGATTTGCAGAAGAAGATTATGAGATTCTTTTGATTTGTGGGTTTTGCGATTTTACATTTCGGTTCGGTGCAATTTGTGTAATTTAGGATTATTTTCTTAAACATTAAGTTGAATAATCTCTTTTGAAAACAATCTTCAAATATGCAATTAGAGAGAAGTCTAATCATTTTTCTGTTAAGCATTGCAGACCATTCAAAACACATTCTTAAAAAAATTAAGAACTGAATGCACCTAATCAACGATCAAAAAAATAAGTTTACCTATTTATGGGAAAACATACATGATAATATATCTAGGTGTTCACACAAGAGAAATCTTATATTTTCATAAAACAAAGAATCCTCTAATATGAAAAGGTGAACTACAAACCTCATAAATGCCACTATCTATCTATCTATCTATGATTAATCTAGGTTGGTTCAGGATGTTATACTCTATTCATGGTGAAACTATTTTTATTTGGGTGCCGAAGCTAGTGGATTCCATATCACGTTTAATAGGATGGATATATTGTGGTGTAAAGCAATAGAAATAGGAGTAGACGGGTGTAAATGAAATTTTGTCTAAGTGAATGTACAAAGACGTGGCATTTGGTTTTGACTAATGAGTTTAAAAAAATGCATGGATGAAGTTACACGTAATTTCTAATCACACGAAAGCTAGCTAACCCGATTTTGATTTAATTTTAAGGAAGGTTTTTCTTTTTTAAAATAAATAAATAAATAAATAAATTAATATAGAATGTGAATGACAAAACGGAACCAACTCAACCTCCCCCCACCGACATCCTTTAATATTAACAGCGTTATCTTTCCGTCCAAGTATCCTCCTTCCACATTTCCATCTCCAACCAAAATAGTTCTTTCATTTTGTCACGATAATTTGAGTTTTTCATTTCTCCTTTTCCTATGCCCTAAAAACTCATCCAAAAATCAGATTTAACCCAAGACTGAGAGAATGGCACTGTTCTTTCACTTTTAAAGGTATTCTATATGGGTTAAGTTCTGCAAAATGATAGTTCTTTTTTCTTTCCTTTTTTTACAATTTGTTGACATCAGAAAATACATTTTTAAAACTTGATTCTTGCTTTCGCTTTAACTTCTCACACACTCCTGCTCTCCTCCTTACTCCTTCCATTGCATTATGTTCTCCTCTTTCTCAGTCATTTCTTCTTCTTCCTAACTTCTCACCACTGCCACGATTGTAAACCTTAATTATATACTCATGTTACTATTTGATGGTAGTCTCTGTGTCTCCAATTAATAATTTATTAATAACTTTTATAAAGAATTTAGTTAATAGAAATTGACGTGCACAACTTTTTCGTTCGTATAGTTAATAAATATTTATATATGGTGATGGATCATGCGTTTGAAATCACGTGTAGTACCCTAACTTTCTTAATTTTATATATACCTAATTGTACACTTCAAATCTCACTCTTTTAATTTAAAAGTTTTTTATAATAGAATTTGATGGGTAAAAAAAAATTGATTTTTACAAATATAACAAATTGGTCCATTTTTTTAAATATTTAAGATTTGTTCTTCCATTTCAATTTCATCGTCTTTCTTCTCTTCTTCCTTTGTGTAATTTTTTTCTTCTTTTTATCATTTTTTTCTCTTATTCTTGTGCAATTTTTATAAAAAAAACGTTTCAAACTGTTATTTGATTTAAGATTGTATACCAAATATAAACGATTTTTTTTCAAACTGTTATTTAGTTGTTTAGATCGTGTGAAAATATGTCAAAAAAATTGTTGGGATATTTGGATAGTCAAATCTAAACGATCGTGTACAAAAAAAATAGTCAAATATAAACAATCGTCTACAAAATAATAATTTTAAAAAATCGTTTAGATTTGGTTGCTTAAATTTAAACGATCAAATCAAAATGGTCGTGTACAAAAAAATAGTCAAATTTAAACGATCCTGTACCAAATAATCTTTTAAAAAAAATTGTTTAGATTTGACTGCCAAAATTTAAACGATTAAATCTAAACGATCGTGTATAAAATATAAAAGATCGTTTTCCAAAAAATCTTGGAAAAAAAATCGTTGAGATTTGACAACCTAAATTCAAACTATCAATGTAAACGATCGTGTACCAAAAAATTATTAAAAAATTCGTTTAGATCGATTTAGATTTGATCGTTATTGATCAAATCTAAACAATCGTTTAGGAAAGAATAACCAAATATAAACGATCATTTCTCAAATACTAAACGATCGTTTCTCAAATATATTACACCCGCTGGATGCCAATTAATCGAGGCATTTTTTGAATTTTTTATTGTGGATCTGTGAACTTTTTTCGTTTTCGAAATTGTTCTATGTGATGTAAATATTTGTCGTTTTGTTATATTTTTTAAAAGACTCTCTCAAAAAAATCTTAAAATGCAAATATATAATATAATATATATAATTTTAGTGCGTTTAAGTATTTTTTATATATTTTGTAAATAAATTTTTTATATATTTTGTAAATAGCTTCAACTTTTTATATCTATAACATTTTCCTATATATACAAATATTTTATTTTCGAAGACTACAATGTAATAAGCATTAAGCAAACCAAAAACATATTAATTAATGAATAATTTACATAATGGTCAAAAATAGTACATTTGAAAAAATATTTACAACATATAGCAAAATTTTAAAATTTTATCAATGATAAAAGTTTATTAATTCCTATCATTAGAATTTTGTTATATCTTATAAATATTTTAATTTTATTTTGTTATTTTACAAAATGTTTCATAAACTTTAGTTATTTTTACTCTCTTTTTTTTTCTTAACCGTCTTTATTTTTTAGTTTTTTGTTTTCTTATAAAAAACACACATATAATAATTTTTCTCTCACCAGTGTATTAAAAATTTTTCATATTTTTCTTTTAATTATTATTGGTAATTTACGATCTCTAAAATCTTATTTAAAGATTCTAAGTCCAAGGTTTGTTTTAGGGTTAATTTTCATAAATATAACAAAACACTAAAATATTTATAATCCGTGTAACAAAATAAAAAAGTTCATGAAGCCAACCATTTTTTTGAAATGTTCCAAGTTTGCTCTTTCTTTCCATCTTCTTTCTTCTCTTCTGTAATTTTTTTTCTTTTCATCGTCCTTTTTCTCTTTTTTTGTAATTTTTTTTTATTTTATATTTTTTGAAATCATGATTTTTGTTTTCAACCAATCATAAATTTTGTATTTTTTTAAAGTGTTATTTGATTCAATATCATGTACCAAATATAAATTGGTACCTAATCTGAACAAAAAATCATTGGATATTGGTTTAGATTTGGTGTACCAAATCTAACAAATATAAAGGATCTTAAAAAAAATAAAATGGTAAGGATGTTGGTACATGATGGTTTAGATTTGGGCCAAATTAAACGATCTATACCAAAAAATCTTGAAAAAATTATTAAATGACTGTGTAGTCAATCTAAACCGTCGTGTAGTCAAATCTAAATGATGTTGATACAAGATCGTATACCAATAATATTAAGCGTCAATTAATCGCGTGTTCACTGTGGCATTTTTATTATTTTCCGTGGTAGGTCTATGGATTGTTTTCCATTTTCGAAATTGTTCTATACATTGTAAATATTTTGTTGTCTTTTTAGATTTTTTAAAATATCTTTTTAGTCTCTAAAACTTAATTATTTACCTTTTATCTTCCAAATATTTATTTTTCTCTATAATTTTATGTTATCAGTTTTTAAACTTCATTTTATAACTTTACTTATCATTCTAATTAAAAAGAAAATTGAAAAGGTGGATTCTTCCTATCTTCAATTGTTTTTTTAATGAGATGAGTTTTGAGTATATGAAGACATAATCATCTCTCTCAGTGTGTACAAATTTAATGTTTATCCTAAAATTCAGATTAGAATAGTTTATTTTGATTATTTTTCTGAGGCATATTTTTTGTAAAATTGTTTGCCTAATGAAGGATAATACTTTTTTAGTATTTAGCAGTGTGTTTTCGAGATTTTAGATTTTTCAAAAAAGCCTTTTGTTTTGTTTTTTTTATCTTTGCAAGAGTTCATGGCTCTCTCTCCCTCAGAACTCTCATCCAAGTTTCAGCCACTGTGTCCCGCCAATCTCACCTTTGTTACGTTTGGAGTTAACGATGAAATTGATACAGGCATCCTCATGAAGCTGTACGTTTTAACACGACTTTCCATTTCCAATCTCCAATTTTAAAGGAGCTGAGTTTTGATCAATTCATACAACACCTTCTTCTTCTTCTTTCATTTCATTTCATTTAATTATTCTTCGCTAACTACTCTTTGTTCTTTCTCATCTATACAATCAAAAACTTCATCTTTTTCGTTTGATGTATGTGTTGTTCTTCCATTTCCCTTGCAAAATCGCCATAAAATTACGTAGAGAGTTAGAGAGATGTGGGAGCGAAAAATGGAGGGAAGTCCAAAATTTTCAATTTCTTGTAAAACTAAGATAATCAAATGGCAATATCGGAATCAAAGAGATGAAAGGACAAATTTTGTAGAAGTTAAAGAAAAAGAAAAAAATTAAAGTTTAAGCAATTGAAAGGGAAATAAATAATAAAATAATAAAATAATAAAATAATAAATAATAAATGATATAGTCAACAATTAATATCGAATAATAATCAAATAGCAATATGTATCATTAGCAATGGTTGCAATCAATATCGAATAAAAACCAAGTAGCAATCAACGAATCAATGAAGGCAATTTTTAACTGACAAAAGATGATCAAATAACGATAAAAAAAGACAATCAAAAGACGGTAAAATGCTAATTAATTGACAAAAAAAAAACAAATAACAAATAACAATCATTAATTCCGTAATTCAGTGAATGAGTGGAAGTATTTTTTACTTTTCAATTGCAATAATTCTCATTTAAAATGTAAATGGAAAATTATATTTTTGTTATTTAAAAGTAAAATTTTCAGTGGCTGATGAGTTTTGTTATTTAAAAGAAAAAAGGAAAAGAAAATTAGATTTTTGTTCGACCTTATAAATATGGTCACGTACAGAAGGAGGAGATTGAAAAATTAGTGAGGGAAATGCTATAAGCAGGAG
>JBBPDI010000009.1:17671696-17713016 GCA_037974545.1 Cucumis variabilis | reverse complement strand
TCAGAAGCTACAACGATCTGAGATTAATTGGCTAAACTCATTAACCACATTAATCAATATTCGTTAACTGTATGTACGCTTCATTAAAGACTCACAATTATACTCTTTTCACTATAGATATATTTCTTTGTCCACGGATATAGACCAATAACAGTAAGTTAGTCCTTCATAAGGGTTCGTAACACTAGCTGGTCAATTTACCGTTTTACCTCTGGATTTCCTCTAATCCTTAAATACCAGTGGTTCTCTAATGAACAACCTGTGTATGGTCCTACCAATAAACAAAAACCCCTCTTGTGCCATAGAGAGGGTAGGACCCTTTGTTCAAGACTTGGAGACACCATTTAAGGAAAGACTCATTTACTTACCCTAAGATAGGAAAAGAGTGAATTCCATCTTTTGTAATTACGTTCCCAACTCTCCACTCGATCTTGTCTTCAAAATGATAAACTTATTGAGTCATTGATCTGACCACTCTCGCTTGTACAAATCAAAGGACAATTCCTCGCAAATAGGAGTTCATAACACACTCAGGATTAAGACTAAGTTACCTAGGTCATTCTAGTAAAATAGAAATCTAACTAGTTAACGAAGTTACATCTAGTGATTACTATTTTGTGGTCCGGTCTTATGCATACTCATTGCATCGAGTACCCTCGCTTGCATGTCAACTACACAAATGCGTTGGATCATTGCATTTGTATCAAATAGAAAGTGAGCCATATCCACAGTGTTATCAGGATAAGGTACCCAACCTTATCCCTATACTATAGACCATTTAAGCTGATCTTGAACATTGATCCCTATATGTGTCTACATACTGTTCAAGACTCATTAAACAACTTAATATGTTAGTTTATTGGATTTGGGTTATTAAGACAAAACTAATAATTCAATAACAACTATTATAATAATAATACTTTATTAATAACTGTCAATGAATTATGTTTACAATCTATGAGTTTTAGGACATAAATCCCAACAGGTTTGACCCTATTGAGTCCTAATTACGTGCCTGATAGTCTGATGTATGGTTTTGTGTTGGTTCAAGCCTAATTGTTGGGTTTTAGTTCGGTTCAAGGGATTCTTTGGTCGGTTCAGTGCTTTTTTTTAAGGTTTTTAAGCCGATTCGAGTAGTTCGGGGGTTCTAATGTACTTTCCCAAATTATTATTCTAATAATTTTCAGCTTAACTTAATTTAGGAGCCAAAACCAATTCATTTTAGGGTGTTTAATTAATTATGGTTGAGATGTATGTTTTAATTATTCTTTTAAATTGTATGTGCATAAAGTATGTCATATAGATTTAAAATCCCACCATAGGTTAACATGTTCATGCATTGAAAGTATGTTATAATAGTTATAATGTATAGTATGCATGTTGATTAATCCATATGAAATTTAATTAATTTGATTAATTCATTGTTTAATTAATTAATATTAGATTTATTTAACTTAATTAAAAGAAATAAATTATAATCCATATTAATTAATTTCTTTATATAATGCTTGTTTGTTGGTTGTTTGTTATAGTATAGCTAGTTCTTTTATAAGTGTTATAAAATGAATTATACTTTTAAAATCTATAACAAAGATAACTTGGATGCTCACCTAGGTTAATCATATCTACCTTTTTTCGTAGAATTAGATCGATATCTTGTAAAAATGGTTACAAAAGGCTCACATGATTAGATCTTGTCAACAAGTCAGATAAGATGACTAAGATTGGAGGTTCTTAAGTTGACGGTTTACGGAACACCTTCTACCTAGAGATCGTATTCAGTTCTTGAGCCTAGTTAACCTAGTTTTATGAGCATGTGTGAAAGGTATGAAGTAATAAAACTAGTTTATAACCTAGACATCGTAAGTTAAAATCTGATATAATGGTTACGTTTAGATGTTTCATGTAGACTTAGAATTTTTTTAAGTTAGCCTAAATAAAATCCTAAAGTAGAAAAATACCCTGAAAACTGTTATAGAACACTTTAGCTAGAGAGAAGTAGTGTACTTTTAAGCTCTAGCGTCCCTAAGAGTTCACACCGTGAGTTCCGTGTGGGGCTTTGGGTTGTGCATAGGAGCGGATTCTAGTCGAAGAGTGTTTGCATGGAGCTTTGACAAGGTGAATAGGGGAAGTAGTTCATAGTAAGTGGGTGAGGGATATGTGACAACACATCCCATAATCTCTTCCATTAGGTCGCAACGTGAGATTCTTATAATGCGCCTGCATGTTTGTCCTAGAGCAACCTTACCAATCAGAGGATTGTACTATAGGATTCAAAACACCACAAACTTCATGTATGGATAGGGTCTCTTAGATTGGTTTTTTTTATATCAACTTTCCAATTTTGAAAGCATGATGAATCTTATCTCTGAGATTCGAAAATGGTAGGTTGCACTTACAAGAATTACTAAGGAGTTAGTAGATTCTCGTCCAAAGTAGCGATAACTAAAGTTCTATTGAATGAGATATTCAAGAGTTAGCATTTTGTCAAGATTGTCTTAGTTCAAAGGAGGAGTAATCGACTACCCCTCGGTAGAGGTTATTCTAAACCTTTGAAATATCGTTGCAAAACTCTATAATGATGGGTACATTATCAGTATTTGCTAAACTAGATTGGCTTCTTTAGTGATTGTAGTTTCTAAATGAATATGTTTATCTTTTCAGCATAAATAGCTCTATAATTTAACTTTTAGCTTCTGAGAAACTTAACAGAGACAATTATGTGGCATGAAAATCTCAATAGAACACAATACTAGTAATTGATGATATAAAATTTGTCTTAACTTAGGAATGTCCTAAAACCACAGCTTCAAATGCTAACCGAATTGTTCGGGAAGCATATGATCAATGGGTCAAATCTTATGAGAAATTCATGTCTACATTCTTGCCAGGATGATTGTTGTTTTAGGAAAAGAAACATAAGTCCTTAGCCACGATTAAAGAAACCATGAACTCATTGAAGGAAATGTTTTGGCAACCATTGTACTCCCTAAGGCAAGAGCAATTAAATACATTTACACAAAGTGAATGAAGGAGGGGACCTCTATTAGAGAACATGTCCTAGACATGATGATGTACTTCAACATTGTTGATGTGAATGGTGCACCCATCAATGAGGCTAATCAAGTTAGCTTTATCTCGTTCAAAGAGTTTCATATCATTTCAGATAAATACGTCACTAAATAAGATAGAATTCAACCTAACCACTCTTCTCAATGAGTTTCAAAGGTCCAAACTCTTACTTTGGGTAAGGGAAAAGATGTGGAAGCAAATATTACTACCACCCAAAAGAAGTTTTTTAGTGGATCATCCTCTAAAAGCACAAATGGACCTTCTAAGCCTAAAGCTCAAATGAAGAAGAAGGGAAAGGGGAAGACTCCCAGGAACAGTAAGGGAAAGAAAGTTGCTGAAGGTAAATGTTACCATTGTAACCAGAATGGGCATTGGCTGAGAAATTGTCCAAAATACCTTGTTGAGAAGAAAGCTTAAAAGGAAGCACAAGGTAAATATTATTTACTAGATATTGAAACATGCTTAGTGGAATATGATACTTCAATCTAAATAATAGATTTAGGAGTCACTAATCATATTTACTTCTCATTTTAGAAACTAGTTCTTGTAAAGCTTGGAGAAGACGAGATCATCCTCAAGGTTTTGAACAAAAGAGGTTGTCTCGGCTGAAAGCAATGGGAGATATAAAGTTGTTTTGATAGATATATCATACTACCTTAAAGATGTTTTTTATGCTTCTCAAACAGTTGAGAAATTTAATATCTATCTCTTGTATTTAGGAACAAATGTATTGAATGTATTTTGTAATTATGAAGTGTTCATCTTTCTAGATAATATATTCAATTTTTTTCTACTTATAAAAAACTTATATAAGTTAAGACTAACTAAAGCAAAATTTATCTTTAATACTTAATTGTTTAGTATAAAAGACAAAAGATTTCTTCTAACGTCCATATATGGTATTAAGATTCGATCACATAAGTCTCAGTGTGATTGAGAGACTAGTTAAGAGTGGACTTTTAAATCACTTAGAAGATAACTCTGTCAATGTAAATCTTGTTTTGAAGGGAAAATGTCCAAGAGATTTTTTACTGGAAAAGGTCTCAAAGCAAAAGTACCCTTAGGACTCGTACATTCGAACCTATATGGACCAATGAATGTGAAAGTTTGGGGAGGATATGAGTATTTCATCAGTTTCATTGATGATTATTCAAGATTTGGTCAAGTTTACCTAATACATTAAAAGTCTGTTTCTCTTGAAAAGTTTAAAGAATATAAGACTAAGTTGAGAATCAATTAGATAAAATTATAAAGACACTTCGATTAGGTCGAAGCAGAGAGTATGTAAACTTAAGATTCAAAGACTATTTGATAGAGCACAGAATCAAGTCACAACTCTCTATATTTAGTACGCTTAAGTACAATGGTGTATCAGAAAGAAGAAGCTGAGCCTTGTATGACATTGTTCGCTTTATGATGAGCTTCACTCTATGATCCTCAAGGACTAAGGAATTTGTATTGACAAATATCACATTCTTGAGGAAACCCTCATCAGGAATCATCAAACTACGTAGTAAATTAGTATTGAATAGGATTTCCAAAGACGTTACAGACATGCCTAGTTCATCAGCTAAAGTAGTTGATGAAGCTAATGAATCTGGTTAGTCCATCTTTCTCAAGAGTTGAGAGTGCCTTAAAGTAGTGGGTGGGTTGTTCATCAGCCTGAACATTACTTGGTTTTATCGAAAACCAAATTATCATGCTTGATGATGGTTGAGAGGATTCATTGACTTATAAAATGAAGCAATGAATGATGTAGATTATTTATGTGACGTCAATAAATGGCTAGCTATGTAATATCAAATAAGATATTTGGAAATGCACAATGTGTTCTCAAAATCTAAATTGTTCGGAATCACAAGAACAGAACACTAGCCATGTCTCAAGTATCTAATATAGACAAATTTGTTATTTAGATGTAAGATGCAGAATTCTAAAATGGGTTTGTTACCGTACAAATATGAAATTTATTTGTCAAAGGAACAATGTCTTAAGACACCTAAAGAAGTTGAGGATATGATGAATATTCTCTATCCTTCCTTTGTTGGAAGTTTGATGGATGCAATGTTATGTACTAGACCTGATATTTGCTACTCAGTAGGGATGGTCAGTAGGTATCAGTCTAATCCCAGACATGATCATTGGACATCGCTGTTGAGAATATTCTAAAATAGTCTAAAAAACAAAAGACTACATGCTTATATATATTGCTAGGATCTAATCCTTATTTGATACATTGATTCTGATTTCTAAAGATGCTAGGAAGTCAACATTGAAATCAGTGTTCACTCTAAGTGGAAGAGTAATAGTGTGAAGAAGCGTAAAGTAAAATTGTACTACCTTATCTGGGTGATTGTGCATCGTAGTGACGTTGTAGTAACTCCGATACTTGTTGAACAAATTATGGCTGTTTCGGTTTACAAAGTCCTTCACGGCTAAAGTGTATGAAGGTCACCTAAAAAAGTTTAGGTCTATAAAGTTTGTGCACTAAGACAAGTGAGAGAAAATTTAGGTGCGTACCCTAGTTTATTTTATTATATGAATAGTTCTCTCATGAGTAAATTCAACATTGTTTTATCCCTCTAGGAGTTTTAGTCCAAGTGGAGGTTTGTTGGAATTTATGTTTTAAAACTCGTGGTTTGTAATCATATTCTACTCAATAAAGTCGTTATTGATACTATAATTTTAAAGGTAATAAACTAAGGACTCAAGGCTATTATTGAGTAAACTTGAACTTTATGTATAGATATAAACATGGATCGAGTTCGAGTATATAGCCTAAATAGTCTATAGTATACGAATACATGGTCGGACACTTATTCTTGGAGCACAATGGATGCGGCTCGCTTTGTAGTTACTACAAAGGATGTGATCCTAAACCTTTCATTTAGAGACATGGAAGTGGGGACATCCTATGTAAAGAGTTTGCATAAGATTGAAACCATGAAATAGTCGCTTTTAAGTTATAACATCGTTGACTTTACTAAAATCGACTATCTCGTTAATAGATATCCAATGTAACTTAATCTTAATACTAAGCTAACTGTGAACTTCTATTCACATGGAATTATCCTTAAATTTTCATAGGTGAGAGCAGCTCAGTGGTGCTGGCTTAATAAGCCTTCCATTTTAGAGGTAAGACCGGATGATTAGCTAGGGACATAGGATGCAAGACGAAATTTACTTCTACCTATATTAGAAATAATAGATAGGTTGTTCCCTTAAGGATTGAATCCAAGTCTTGAACAAGGGGTCCCATCCTATCATTCGCCTAAGAGGGATTCAGTTTATATGTTGGACCTTAAACCAATTGTTTGATAGTTAATCGATGGGACTTTAGGAGCAAGATGTAGTCTTGGGGGTAAAACGGTACTTTGACCCAACAGAGGTTATGAAAAACTTGTGAAGGATTCACTTACTTATCATGGTTATATCACATCGACACAAATATATCTATATTAAGGGGAGTGCAACTACAAGAATTTAGTGGTGAAGGGATAAAAGCCCTATGGCAGCAGAAAATTTTACAGGACCATTCCTTAAATTAATTTTGGTATCTTAAAATACCAGTACATTGGAAAGTTTTATAATCAAAATTCTAAATAAAAAACTATGCATGATTTTAATTTAAAAGATACAGAGAACTTACTTTCATTGACGTCTCTGAATCTACAAACCACCGAATTGAGACACCACCCGTCGGAGACCTTCCTATCCTCTGAGATGAGATTGGTTTGTAGGAACCAATTGCATGTACAGAGCAAAAACCTTGGCTTTCTTTTCTTGATTTATTCATAAAAAAAACTGTTTTCTTCTAGATATTTATTACTATATTTCCTTCTTGGAATATGAAAAGGAGTAAGAGAGAATCATGAGATTCTATTATCAAATCTACTAATTATTTAACAATTAATCAATTATTTAATAATTAACTAATATATCATTCAAATCTTATTTGAATTAATATCTCTACAATATCTTATAGATTTATATTAATATAATTAATTAAATCATATTTAATCGATATTTCATTCAAATCTTATTTGAATGAACATCTCTGCAATATCTTATATATTTAATTAAATCAATTTTAATTAAATAAAACTAAACTATTAATTAGTTCTCCAATTAATTAATAGCTAAATTAAATATCTTATATTTAACTTAAATTAAATCTGAATGATATTCAAATATAAGTTTCTTTCCTAACCAATAATTTTAATATGAATCCAATTCACATTAAATTAATTTTGAACTCATTCAAATATTTTCTCTCATAAATTAATTTGAATCATATCCAAAATTAAATTTATATTATAAAGTTTGATAAACTTTATATTATAATGTATCACTATACATTAAACTAATTCCTAAAATAGATTTGAACATTTCAAATTACAATCAATATAAATAAATCTCATTGCCCTTTACGAGCTAAGAAGAGGACCTATTGTGTCACACCCTCTCCCAGACTACCTGCTAGCTTAGATCAAAAGACGGCATGAAGCGACCGACAACACTTTTCTCTACCTGTATCTGTCGACTCTGCTGAAATATTTAACATGATAAACTTACTAATCTAGTATATAAACTATTGTACATGCAACATAACCCAGTGGATCCTAGACTTATCATATATATACATGAAGTATAGCCTAAAAAATAACTGATTTCATGAGTAAATCTGGAGACACCTTAATCAAAACATAACCAACAAAGGTTTATACAACCGCAACTTCTAAAGTTCACACAAACTGTAGAGTATCTATATCATACTAAGATATATACATCATAACATAACAGACTCTATGCACAACTCTAACCACGTACTAACAATCGATATCGAAGCTTCAGCAGACTAAGATAGTCTATTAGGCACTGGAAACTTGATCTCTACCTGGAAAGTGGGTAAAACATTTTGGAAGGGTAAGCTATAAAGCTCAGTGAGTGACTCAGTTTAAAACTAGAAATGTAAAGGTAAGAGCACATGGAAGCTTATACATATAGATCTGTTTATACAAATCATAAACATAGACATATAATAATAAGAATAGCTTTCTCAAATACTCAGTATATACGTCATTGAAATTTAGCAAGGCATATCAAGTATATCAAAATATTTTAACTAACACGACAAATCTACATTGTGTAGGGCACACCTAGTACAACAAACGTTTACAAGCTCTAAGATGTAGTGGGGCCCTTCCAACACTCCCATCATCTTTGTGGTAGTGGGGCCCGTCCAGAACTCACGACAGTATCGTTGTTATGGAGTACACTCAACGTCAATAATGAAATCTAACCTGTGTGTACACGATACCATATAGCCTCGGGCTTAACACCTCAGTCATGTAGTTAATGGAAACATCAGAAAAATCATACGAAAACATTAAAACATATATGTCATCTTTATCTTTCGTAAAGCTCAAGCTTACTTAGATTGTTCATGAAAAGTTGTAGTTCTTAAAACAAAACTTGGTAACCTATGCTTTGTTTGAAACACAGTGGTTCAAATACTTTCAGACATTCGATAATCATGTGCTAGAATAAATTTTCATTAAGAAATCTAGTCTCAAAACTCATACTTAAAAATAATCATGGAATTCAAATGATTTTCAAAGCTTTGTAAATAAACGTGTAGATCAGTAAATCATAATTAATAATTAGGAGAATATTTTCAAAATTGGTTTTGGTCACTCACAGTCTAAGACTAGTTTCTTGATGTGTAAATCCGACCTATTTCCTCTTGGCCTGTTAAAAAACTAGAACCGAGTATTAGAAGCCTAAATATTATGATCTTCAAATGTTAGGCTTGACATGGATCACCAAGGATAATGCTAAAGAAGTCTATCCTTAAAAAAAAACCATACTCGACACATTTCTCAGAATTTTCCACATTTGCAGCATGAAATTCAAATGATCATAACTCTTGCACTACTTAACCAAACTGATATTTCTTTATGTCAAAATCTTCATTTTGAGGTCCTCTAAAATTTACCTCAAGGCATATAAATCTGATTCCCTATGTATAATCTCAGGTATCCGTCAAATTTGAATAACTCCAACAATCGCGAATATCGACCCTTTTAACTTGTCCCTACAATTTAACTTATTGTTAGTCGTTTTTATTGTATTAAATTGAATAATATTTCTGTCCATACCAAATAGATATCCTAACTCTACCGGTACACCCTAAAATATAAAAAAATCAAAGATCTCCTGATTTTGCGTGAAAACAACCTTCCCTGTTTTCTTTGTCAAAATTCACCCAATGAACATCAGAATTTACTCAAGCTTTCTTCATTAAATTTGTTTGAGAATGAACTAGATTTCAGTAAATTTAAACCTAACCTCTTAATTCTATTTGTGTAGCTCAGAATCAATAAAAAACTAGAGATGTGCTTAGTGAACTACAGAGAAGTTGGGAGTTGCAAACTCCTTGTCTTCTTCAATAAACACTTCTTGAACTTCTTCTTCTTGCTTTCTCAGCCTTCTTCCCTTTGAAGTCCCTCTGAAATTTGGTGCAGAAATGATGAAGAAAATGGTGAAGAAATATTTGAAAGAAGATTGGCGGGAGAAGTTTCTTTTATAGGCAAAACACTGCTCTTTCCTTTTTCTTTTCTTTTCTCTTTATTTTATCTAATAAAAACAATTATATATATATATACTTAATTTCCATTTTTCTTTTCTTCCTTTCACATAAAAAAATATAAAATAAAAAAACACAGAAAATATTAGGTTTACATAATGGACAATCCCACTCGTACAAATCAAAGGACAATCCCTCGCGAATAGGAGTTGATAACACACTGAGGATTAAGACTAAGTTACCTAGGTCATCCTAGTGAAATAGAAACCTAACTAGTTAACAGAGTTACATCTAGTGGTTACTATTTTGCAGTCCAGTCTTATGCACACTCATTGCATATGATACCCTCACTCGCATGTCAACTACACGAACACGTTGGATCATTGCGTTTGTATCAAATACAAAGTGAGCTATTTCAATAGTATTATCAGTATAAGGTACCCAGCCTTATCTCTATACTATAGACCCTTTAAGCTGATCTCGAACATTGATCCCCGTATGTCTCTACATATGGTTCAAGACTCATTAAACAACTTAGGATGTTAGTTTATTGGATTTGGGTTATTAAGAAAAAACTAATAATTTAATCAATAACAATTATTACAATAGTAACACTTTATTAATAACGGTCAATGGATTATATTTACAATCTATGAGTTTTAGGACATAAATCCCAACACCTTCTTTCTCTTCATTCTTGCACTTTATTGTAATATATATTTGTCATATTGTACAATGGCCAAAGGCCTATATTCTTTATGTATCTATTACATGTTTACACCTTTTCAGTCCATCATTTCATGCCTTTTTATTTGTCAATGTATTATTAGTGGTTACAGTAATGATAGGTCTTTGATAAGGAGTCTAGCTTATAAGCTTTACCGCATTAGTGGAGCTATATTCATCAGTAGGCCAATGTCAATTGGCAACTACTCGAGAGGGCAGGTAGTAAGGATAAGACTAATGCGCGCAAGGAGAAGTTTGGAAATAGACTCCACCTTAGCGAGATAACTTCCAACATTTGTATCTCGAAAGGTGAACAAGTGTGCACATTAGACACTGAGAGACTGTTGTCCTTAAACGAGAAGTTATATAAGTATTATAAGAAAAGTCTTCTAGATATAGCTTGCTTAATTAACCATAGTCATTTTCATCCCGAGAGGTAAGCAAGTGTGGCATCTAAGCACTTAGAGAGAAAGTCGCCTTAATCATGAGCTGAGTACGCAAGTTATACTGCAGCAAGGCTCTCACATTACTTAATCATCTAGTAATGCGTAGACCTTCCTTCACCATTTCTCGCATACAAGTTAATTCGTTCAATATTTCACCTTGCCATAATTTATTCTTTGTGCATGAGTCTCTAGCTGTAAGAAAGTAATTTTAATTTCTTTATATTCTATCTATTTGATCATCATAATGCCTAAACGATGAAAAGACCCTAGAACTAATGTCTAGAAACAATTTCCTGTGTTTGAACTTGGATCATCCAGGTAAACCTGTTGTTTCGCTTACACTTGGGTAAGCAATAGAAAAACTTGTACTCAACGAGAACTTATGTATCATGCGATGAAGAGGTACATAGTGAGCATCTTACATGCTATGATCATGACCTATGACTCATCACCTAGAATTAAGCATGCCATACAAAGAGTTATGGTGAACGCATCATACATAATGACCTAACTTAGTGACCTATTGCAATTGCGCTATACACACACAAAATTATTAAGTCCAAACACAACAAGCACTTTCCACCTTTTCATAGGGTTTGGCCCCTTCAGGCCTCTTTGTGAATGGTGTAAAAGGAGGATTTTTATAGACAACTTTGGACGGGAAATTATTCTTCTAATTGGACTAGCACCAAAAGTATCCTCTGTAAACATGTCACATCACTCCAACTACCACTTTCGTCTTCTAGCAAATTTCTTCTCTTCTCATGATATGGACTTCACGTCAGGTCTTCTCATGAGATCCTTTACAATTTGCTAACTTCTTTTTAATCGAGCAAGTGCGTTAAAATGTTGAAAACACGATAAAATAGGTTTGAAATCTTAAGGCCATAATAACTTGTCTTTCTACAAGTTATCAGTTTTATCTCTTACATATTTCTATAAGCATGTACAAATTCTTGAATTCAATTACAATATTCCTGAGCTCTGAACCAATCAGAAAATGCTTGTTGATGTCTTTTGAAAATGTTAGAAAATTTTTTACTGTGATGACGTATCAACCTCAAGTGTTTCCTAAAGTACATAATTGTGAGTTTGTGTGACAACAATAACAAAGAGTTAAGATATTGAATGAAGTATAAATTAAAGTTGAAATACGTACTTCTGGTAGTCTACTATTTCATCTACATTGTTGAGAATGTACCAATGAAAGAGGCATTTTTCTTCCTCTATGCTTAGTAAACTTGACGCTCCCAATAGTCGTGCTTTCTAAATGAACACTTCAAACTCACCGATCACCTATTCCTCTGGAATGGTATCATCATTTTGTTCATCTACAGTGAATCAGGTCCCAATCCCACTAAGATACCTAGAACAAAAAGTTCTTGATTCATTCATCAGATATCCTTCTACAATAGACCCCTCATGATGTGCTTTATTACGAACATACTGTTTTATCTAGAAGATAGCACTGATGTTCCACGAAAGTTATATTTCCTCTTATCCCGAACGATGATCTGTGAACCCCAAACTTCAAGAAATTTAGATCCTCTTAAGAGCTTGAAAGGATTAGTTTTGAGTGAAGTAAAGACAAGAAAGTAAGCTTGAGAAGTGTTATGGTAAGTGCGTCTTGATAGGTGGAAAAAAGGAAGGCTAAGTAGTAGTGGTTTATGAGTTAAGAAAAGTTAAGTAGAAAAGAAGGAAATTTGGCTAACTCCATGGTCTAGGCATTTGGCCTTGGTAGACAACCAAGTGAAGAAGAAATAACCTCTAAAGAGGGTATTTTGGACATTTACGATGAGCAAAAAGACATGGTTTAGAGGTTAGTGTTGCATCTAGGCTTGGTGGGAAGGCTTGTTTAGAGGTTAGCTATGGGATTGGGGCTTGTTGTTGGGCAGCAAGAGAACATAAAGAAAGCTATACGAGAGGCTTAGAGGTTAGTAGGCGAAAGGCAGTAGGTGACCAAGGCTATGTGATGAAAGGTTAGTTAGGCGGCCAAGTTTATGCGATGAAGACCATAAAGGTTAGCTAGGCATTTGGCTTGGCATTTTGGCATGTCCTTGAAACTTTGGCATTTTTGTTAGGCGTTTTGAGTGGAGTTTAATGAGATGAAGAGGTGAAGTTGGTTAAGTGGATTCCAAGTGTCCTTGCATTCTTAAGTTGGATTTTGGCTATAGAAGGTGTCAATAAAGATTCATGCAGATTTCAGTATAAATAGGTCCTTTTGGATGAGCATTTCTCCCAAACTACTTGTGCGTTTTTGCTGAAATTAGTCTCAAACGATAAACAATTGAGTAAATATTCTATATTGAGGATGTTGGTTTAATTGAAGAGAGGGAAGGTCGAGTTTGAGTTGAAAGAAGAGATAAAGGTCATTCTCAGGAAAACTCTGAGCAATGTTCACTGCAAGGAGGCTACATAAATCATTATGAGGAGTTTTTAGCTGAATGTTTGTGGTAAGAATGTTAAGACAATTTGAAACAACTTTATACAAGAAAGTATTTTTATTTGGATTCTGGATTTTAAGATATTAAGCTTTAAAGTAGAAGTAAGGTTCTGGCCGAAAATGAGTTTCTGGGCAGAGGAGGTTGTTGGCCAAGTGACAAGGTAAGACCAAGCGAGTTAGGTATGCATTTTATGTTAAAAGAGGTTGGTGTGGTGTTTTAGTTGATGTTGAGCACTTAAAGACGCATAAGCACGTGTGTAGCTAAGGGATCATGCGGTAAACCTTGCGCATAAGATGGATAATGCGAGAAGCATGAGGCACAGGCGATAAACCTCTTGTGAAGTTAGCACGCGGTAGACGCATCCAAGCCCTTTGTGCATGTGCCTGTATTGCCACTCATCCCTTGCATGCCAACCATGCCAAATAGGTGTTTTTTTGGCTGTTTTTGATATTTTAGGAAATTTTAAGCAAATGTTTAAGGTTTTTATGATTAAAGGGAATCAAATGGAATTATTTTCTTTTATTTCAGATCAAGAGGAGATCAGACAGGTTTACAGATCGAGAGTCTAAACTACTGTTTGTGAGAAACAAAATGTGTTTATAGTTGGTTTTTAAAGCTGATTATTTATCAATTGTTTTAAGCATGCTTTGATGTATGAATACTTGAGTTTACTGATTAAGCAAATGTTTTCCGAAGCATGAGTTAAGAATTATTTATTAAGCATATGAGATTTACAAAGCACGTTTATTTATGATAAGTATTTAAGTTAAAGTGATCATTTTATAATGTTTTAGTCTATACCATAAGATATATATATAGCACCCCTTCAAGGGATATGGCCTGAGCATAGAGGTTCCTTAGGTGAAGGCGTGCAGTAGATACCTAGATTTCTATCATTGGGACAGATTAATGAGACACGGGTTCTATAGATAGATATCTAGTTCTTCATCTCTTGAGATGAAGATCTGTTGGTTACCTACCTCATTGTAGCTATAGCGAGATGAGGTACGACTAATGCCTGGATTCTGGCTCGTAGATATAATGATTAATTTAGTACAGTAATAAAAGATAGAAAGATGTTTTAATGATATGTTTATGGTTTATTTGTGCAAAAGCCATGGTTTTAAAGTAAAATTGTTTTGAAAGCATGTTTTATAAAATCGTCACTCACTGTAACTTTTAGCTCACCCTTTCCAAATGTTTTCCAAATTTTGAAAGCATGTTTTAACTATTGTCTCCAAGTTTGTTGTACAAAAGTTGTGGATAGTTTAATTATTGAAGGTCAATTTTTGTCACACCCCCTCCCAGACTACCTGCTAGCTTAGATCGAAAGATGGTGTGAAACCGACAAATAAAGCTTTTCTCTACCTGTAACTGTCGACCTTGCTGAAAACTTAACGAGATAAACTTGCCAATCTAGTATATAAACTATTGCATATGCAACATAACACAGCGGATCCTATCCTAATCATATACATACATGAAGTATAGTCTAAAATAACAGATTACACGAGTAAACCAGGTGACACCTCAACCAAAAACATAACTAACAAAGGTTTATACAACCACAACACCTAAAGCTTACATAAACCGTAAAGTATCTATATCAGACCAAGATATATACATCATGACACAACAGACTCTATGTACAACTCTAATCACGTACTGGCAATCAATATCGCATCTTCGGCAGACTAAGGCAGTCTATCAGGCATCGAAAACTAGATCTCTACCTATAAAGTCGGTAAAACATTTTGGAAGGGGTAAGCTATAAGACTTAGTGAGTGACTCAGTTTAAAACTAGAAATTGAAAGGTAAGAGCACGTGAAAGCTTACTCATATAAATCTATTTATACCAGTCGTGAACATAAACATGTAATAGTAAAGATAGGTTTTTCAAATACTCAGTAAATACGTCATTGAGATCTAGTAATAAATACGTCATTGAATTCTAGCAAGGCATATCATGTATATCAAAATATTTTAACAAATATGACAAACCTACGTTGTGTAGGGCAAATTTAGTACAACAACGTTTACAAGCTCTATGATGTAGTTTGTCGTCATCATCTTCTTTGTCGTAGTGGGGCCCGCCCAGCACTCTCATCATCTTTGTCGTAGTGGGGCCCGCCCAGCACTTACGACAACATCATTGTTATGGATTACACTCAACGTCAACAACAGAATCTAACCAGTGTGCACACGGTACCATATAGCCTCGAGCTCAATATCTCAGTCATGTAGTTAATAAAACATCAGAAAAATCATATGAAAATATTAAAACATGCCTGCTTTCTTTATCTTTCGTAAAGCTCAAGCTTACTTAGCTTGTTCGTGAAAACTGTAGTTCTTAAAACAAAACTTAGTAATACATGCTTTGTTTGAAATACAATGGTTCAAACACTTTTCAGACTTTCGTAATCACGTGCTAGCATAAATTTTTATTAAGAAATCTAGTCTCGAAACTCATACTAGTAAATAATCATGGAATTCAAATTATTTTCAAATCTTGTAAATAACATGTAGATCAGTCAATCATACTTAAAAATTGGGAGGAAACAAAATGAATTGTTTTCAAAACTGGTTTTGGTCACTCACAGTCTTAAGTTCAGTTTCCTCATCTGTAAATCCATCCTATTTCCTCTTGGCCTGTCAAGCAACCATAACCAAGAATTAGAAACCTAAATTTTATGATCTTCTCATATTATGCTTGTCATAACTTACTAAGTATATTGTTAAAGAAGTCCATCCTTAAAAATAAAATCCATACTCTACACTTTATTCATAATTTTCCAGATTCACAGTACTCAATTCAAATGATCATATCTCTTTCAATACTTAACCAAAATTAGATTTCTTTATATTAAAATCTTTATTTTTAGGTCCTCTAAAATGTACCTCAAGACATATAAGTCTGATTCCTTGTGAATAATCTCATATTGCCCTCGAAAATGAACCACTCCAAAATCACGTAAACAACAATCCCTTTATCTTGTCCCTGAAATTTATCTTATTTTTAGTCATTTTTAGTTCATGATTTCTTCATAAAAGTTGTAATAAACTGAATAATATTTCCAACCATACCAAATAGAGATCCTAACTCCACTGGTACATCCTGAAATACAGAAAAAACTAAAGGTCTCCTGAATTCGCAAGAAAAACACCTGCCCTGTGTTCTTTGTCAAAAATCACCCATAAAACATCAGAATTTACTCAAGCTTACTTCATAAAGTTTGTTTGAAAATGAAATATCTTTCAATAAAAGTAAACCTCACCACTTAATTCTGCTTGTGCAGCTCGGAATCTAAAAAAATCTAGAGGTGTGCTTAGTGAACTGCAGAGAAATTAATCTTGCAAACTTCTTGTGATCTTCAACCAAAACTTCTTGAATTTCTTCTTCTTCCTCTCTCAGACTTCTTTCCTTTGAAATCTTTCTGTAATTTTGTTGTAGAAAAGGTGAAGAAAATGTTGAAGGAAGGGATGAAATGAAAATGGAGGTGAATGGTATATAAAAACAAATGCCACCGAAAGACTCTTCTTTTCTCTTTCTTCCTTTCTTTTCTTTGTTTTTACTTCATTTATTTCCAAATAATAAATATATTATATATGTTTATATATAATATATATTACTTAATTTCCATTTCCCTTTTATTCTTTTCACACAAAAGAATAACATAAAATTAGAATAGACCATGAAAGTCTCGGGTTTACATGGTCTGTCGTTGGTGAGGATTTCTGTGATGTTGTTCTCCATTTTTTTGAGACTAGTTATTTTTCTCAGGGTCTTAATTCTACAGCTATTACTCTTATTCCTAAAAGAAATGGGGCTGATCGTATAGAAGATTTTTGCCCCATTTCTTGTTGTAATGTGATTTACAAGTGTATCTCAAAGATTTTGGCAGATAGGATTTGTGAATGGCTTCCATCCTTTATTAGTGGTAACCAATCTACATTCATCCCAGGGAGAAGTATTATTGATAATATTCTCTTTTGTCAGGAGCTTATTGGGAGTTACCATACTAAGTCAGGAAAGTCCCGGTGTACTATGAAGGTTGATATCCGGAAAGCCTATGATTCAATTAATTAGGATTTTTTGTTTAATCTGTTAATGGCTATTGGCACTCCTTTGAGATTTGTCAGTTGGATTCAAGCTTGCGTCACTTATCCGATGTTTTTCATCATGATTAATGGTTCGATGGAAGGTTTCTTTCATGGCAGGAAAGGGCTAAGACAGGGGATCCGTTATCTTCGTTCTTATTTGTTATGGTTATGGAGGTCCTTACTCGCATGTTGAATCATACCCCTCATAATTTCCAGTTCCACCAGTTTTGTGAAAAGGTCAGTTTTAATTCATCTTACATTTGTGGATGACCTCATGATTTTTTGTGCTGCTGATGAGTTTTCTATGGGATTCATCAAAGAGACTTTACATAAGTTTGGTGAGTTATCTGGGCTTTTTGTTAATCAAGGAAAGAGCTCTATTTTTGTTGGGGGGTAAATAGTGAAGAAGCGGTTCTTATTGCAAAGAGTATGGGATTTACCATTAGTAGCCTTTTTGTTCGTTATCTTGGAATTTCTATAATTTCAGGTAGGTTACAGAGTGTTGATTGTGAGCCCCTTATTCAGAGGATTACCAGTCGTGTTCGTTCTTGGTCAGCTAGTGTTTTATCTTTTGCAGGTAGACTTCAGTTGGTTCGCTCTGTCCTTCGTAGTCTCTAGGTGTTTTGGGCTAGTGTGTTTGTGTTGCCTGCGAAGGTTCACAAAGAGATTGATAGGATTTTGCTGTCTTATCTGTGGAGAGGGAAGGAGGAGGTTAAAGGAGATGTTAAAGTGGCTTGGGATGAGGTTTGTCTTCCTTTTGATGAAGGGGATCTTGCTATTCGCGATGGATCCTCATGGAATATTGCAAGTACTATGAAGATTTTATGGTTATAACTTGTTAAGTCGGACTCTCTATGGGTTGCTTGGGTGGAGGCATACATTCTTAAGAGGAGATCGTTGTAGGAGATTGATGCTAGTAAAGGTCATTCTCGGTGTCTTAGGGCTATCTTGTGTAAGTAGGATTTCCTGAAAGAGCATGTTATAATGGCGGTGGGTAACTGTAGGCAGTGTAGAGTTTGGGTGGATCCGTGGTTACAGGGTGGTTCTATTATCCAACAGTTTGGTGAGAGGGTGATCTATGACGCAGCTAATCGGCTGGATGCTAGACTGGCTGATTTCATTAGTTTGGATGGTAACTGGTTGTGCCTGCGTATTTCTATGGATTTGATGGAAATTTAGGAGAGGGTTTAAAGGGTTAGTCCGTGTTCGAGTATTGAGGATAGATGGGTTTGGATCCCGGGTAATAATGATGTGTTTTTGATTGCTAGTGCATGGGATACTATTTGTCCTCACAAGGATAGGGTTGGTTGGTCTGGTTTATTGTGGAATGGGGGAAATATTCCCAAGCATTCCTTTTTTGCTTGGCTAGCTATCAGAAATAGATTGGAGACTAGTGATAGGTTGAGTCGTTGGGATAGTTTTATTCCTTTGTCTTGTATTTTTTGTGGGGGATACTTTGAGTCTCATGATCATTTGTTTTTCTCTTGTCCTTTTGGATGGGAAATTTGGTCTAGGGTCCTTAGGACTATGTCCTCTTCTCATAGGATTGGGTATTGGGGGTGGAGTTATCTTGGATTAGTCATAAGGGTAGTGGGAAAGGGGTAAGGAATAAGTTATGGAGAATTCTCTGGTGTGCTTCAATTTATTTCATTTGGCAGGAGCGTAATCATCGGCTTCATAGAGGTCAAGCTTGAGATCTTATAATTATTTTCCAGCTCATCCGTTCGTGCATTCGAGCTCGTCTTGCTTCTTGGTCCGGAAATGTACTTGATCTTTTTTAGTTGATTCTTTTGTTTTGTTTCTTTTATGCTTGTCCCGGGCTATGGGGTTTTCCTTTTGTCAGTTTTGGTTTCTTGTTTGTTTTATCCTACTTGTCCCCGGGCTGTGGGATTTTTCTTTTGTTTCTTTTGGCTTGTTGTTGGTCCTTTTCAACATGTCCTTTTTTTTTCTGGAGGGTGTTGTTTTTTTGGTTATGAGTGTGTTTCATGGTCGTCGAACATTAGTTTCTTCCTTTGTGTTTGTGCTCTTTCCTCGGTCTGTGGGGTTTTTTCTTCTTAGTTTGGGTTTTGTTATTATAGCCAGGCTTCTGTTTTCTAGCTTGGTTTTATTTCTTTTCTACTTTTTGTGTGAGCGTTGTCTGCTCTAGTGCCTTGACCTCAGGCTGTGAGGTCCTCCATGTTGTTGTATAATATATCATTACCTTTTCAAAAAAAAAAATGAATTCTATCACTGATAATCTTCTATCACTGTAGCATATCATTGACTATCAGTGATAGAATTTGCTGTAGGTTGTAAATATTTTGTAAAATCTACTATTTTTAAAAATTCCCCTTAAATTAAATTAATTTAAAACTATAATATATGGGAGAGATATTCATTAAATATGACTTAAATGAAATATTAATTAAATATGATTTAATTAATTAATTAGTTAATTAGTTGATTTGAAATTTTTATTAATTTAATATTTTTTTAAATTAATAGAATCTCATGATTCTCTCCACCCCTGAAAGAAAGAGAGTTATAAATACGCAGAAGAATTTTCTTCAACATATGCTTCTACCTCTCTGCAAATAGTTTCTCTAAAAACTTTTTCCCATTTCAATTGGTTCCCACAAACCAATCTCATTCCAAAGGATAGGAAGATCTCCAATTGGTGGTGTTCGCAATTTGGTGATTTGTAGATTTAGAGGCGTAAAACTACGTGAGATTTTCATTCTCTGTATCTTTTAATTTAAAAGCATGCTTAGCATTATAGAATTTTGTTTCTAAATATTGCCAATATATTGGTGTTTTGGAATTTTCAAATTAAATTGAGGAATAATTCGGTAAAATATTCCGCTGCTAAGGGCTTTAATGCCTTCACTAAATCAATGGCAAGAGTGAAGAAAGTGAGTAACAATTTGTATTGGTAAGGTTGCTTAATATCTTAACATGCAACAACGAGAGCGAAATGATATTAGAAATGAAAGAATAGTTGTTATTGAAAAGAATAGGAATAAGGGTAGAAGGCTTACCAAATTTTACCTTGACCAAAATAATTGATAAAACCCTTATTTACTAATATGGTAGTGTATTGGTGTAGCGACCCAACTTTTCCAACTAAGTCAAAGTCATTAATTTCAACAAAAGACCTTGATTTACACAAAAATACTAAATTCATTTGAAATCATACTCTCAAAGAAAACAAATTCAAGTTCGAGCCCTATTTCAAATAACTAAAATTTTTCAAAGTAGAGCTTACAAAATATCTGTTCATGAACTCAGTTAAACCACAAAATTTTCTAAACAGTCTCAAGTTCTAAAAGAAACAAAAAAACAAAACATTAAGCGGAAGCAATTGAAGACATCCCCTGTGGCAATCACACCTCCTTCTTGTCCCTCGTCGGTCTGCCTTCCTTGTTACCTATGCCTGAAAAAGTTAAACATAAAAGGGTGAGTATAAACATACTTAGTAAGAGACCCACTACTGGGCTCGTTAGAGGAAAAATAAATTGTTAAATTTCTATTATGGTACCCTGCACAGTCACAATCTTGTGATCCCGTAGGATACATATAATCAGTCTAACGTCCTGAAGGATGCATAAATCAGTCTAATGTTCTGCAAAAACACATATGAGTCTAATGCTCCCGTAGGATGCATAAAAAGTGGTGATCCCGTAGGACACCTGCAAGGTAAACTACCTAATAGGAAACTAACAATTTTCTCCTCAGTCCATTCTAAACATCTTAACAATCATTCATAGTACAGTCAAATATCTTCAACACATAAACCCTCCAGTTAACCCCTAACGGTCATCTTATTCTAATTTAGCCCAAGTCAATCAATAACATGTCACACAACAGTCAAACAAGCTAAATAAACATAACATCCCCTCAGTTCACAAAAACACAACCATACTTTGGTATATTTTACATCCAGTCTAAACAACAAACCACCAGTTTAAATCCATACTCTATAGGAAACATCTACGAGTTTTAGTCATTTCAACATCCTTATGTGTGTATATATATCTAATCAATCACAATATGCACCCAACACCAAGTCTACATCAATCCATGCATATATATATATATATATTTTCCAATCAAACACAACATACATTAAATCTCAAATCTACTTCGATATACATATGTGTCATATCTAACATCCATCCTCAGTTTTAAAGACAACATACAATCAACATATTTATCTTTATAGGGGAGTCCAGTAGAAAGTCCCTTACCTCAAAATTACTCAAATTTCTCGAACAACTATATCCAACGAAATACACCTAATCATAAGGATAAAAGAACTCAATTATTTCCACCATACAAACTCCCACTTAATTTCCTCAATGTAAAATCTATCTTACCAAGGTATTGGCAAACCAAACTCCAACAATTCACAAATTGGTTGTGAATTCAAGTGACCCAACGTTACTCTCAACACCTTCAAGAATCAAATAACAAATTAATCAACTATTCCAACCATAACGTTGAACAACTTTGAAACAACTACAACCCATAACTTAAATTGTTACCAATAAAACAACTTTGATGAAGTATAGAAAAAAGAGGCAACAACTATCGATCCTAACAAAAAATCGTGCAAACCAATCAGAGTCTAAGCTGGCTTGTAATCCACGACTAGAAGATAAAGTCGTGGCAGCGCGGGACGTTCGACGGACAAGCTGAAAAACGCAGAACTCCTAAGGGTAGATGAATTGTCCAGCAGACAGTTGATGAAGTGTGCGATGGCTTCACAAATCGGGATGAACAGAGATAGAGGGTCATGGCAGTTCGAGATGGCTCACGATGGCACGAAGCAGAACAGAGAGACCGAGCAACGATGCTTTGACTTTAGCTTCGACAAACGGTGACATGTGCAGTGGCTAGGCTTCGTCGTAACGGAAAGGAGGGGGAAGTGGTGGCGGCTCGTGGTGGCGACTAGGTTTTGAGGAAGAAGAAAAGTGAAAGAAAAAGAGACCGGGGGGGTCATGGAAGAAGAAAGGAGAAGAGAGAGAAAATTTATTTATTTATTTATTTATTTATTTTTAACTTAATACTTAATAATAATAATACAAATAATATATTATTATTCTTATTACTCTTCCAAGCCTCTTTTTCCTCCATAATTTCTTTTCTTTCTCTCCAAATAATTTATTCTTCAAACTAAAGTAATAAAATAACACCCGACAATTTATAAAAAAGAAATTTTCAATAATAAGGCCATTTGATTTTTAAAAAAATTTACTTTAAGATTCGGGGTGTTACAATTGGCAAGTTATGGTGTCGAACCCAAGGAAATGGAGGGAGGAAGTACTTAAAAAAATTGTTAGAAACACTTAAGAAAGCATTAAAAGAATGTGCAAGAAAATCAAGCAATTGTATTGAGGCAAGAAGGAGATAAAACAAATTGTAATTGTTTTCAACTCAAGGTAATGAATATGTAAAGAACTATTCAAATGATTAAAGAGAGCCAAGAGTATAAGAAATCGAGAGTTTCCTTTATCATCGTAAAAGAAAATACAAGAAAGAGTTGGGAGGCAAAAACAGATTTTTGGTCAAATTAATTTGGGTCAATTTTCTTGAACACCAAAATTGATTTGCTTAAGATAGAAAACAAATATGTGTTCAAGAAAAAGTATTAGACATGCATCTTTCCGAGAAATGGAAAAATGAGAGGTTACCAATCATTATGCTTATAAAAAAAATGTGCTAAGGAGAAAAGAATCATTACTTCAAATCATTAACAAGAGTATATTGCGTACTTTGAAATTTAATGACAAGTTTATTCAAGAAAATCAAATTGGCCAAAAGAAAATATTTCTTTGAACAAAATTTGTACAAAATCTAAAGTGATTTTAGCATTCTTAATCCAAGCTAAGAACAAGAATCTTCCAACTAGAACAAGAATTATAAAGAAATTTCACAATTCAAATCTTTATTTCTCCATAAATGGTATATTGCGTACAAGCAAACCTTTGGTTAAAGTAAATTTTGGAACATTACTTCAACAAAGAATTGAATTACATCAAAATTTATACAAAATTGTGTTGGAACTTGTCCTAAAACTCGTAGTTTGTAATCATATTATATTCAATAAAGTTGTTATTGATACTATAATCTTAAAGCCAATAAACGAAGGTCCTGAGGCTATTTTTTGATTAAACTTGAACTTTATGTAGAGACATAAACATGGAACAGGTTCAAGTATATAGCATAAATGGTCTATAGCATACGAAAAAGGTTGGACACCTTATTCTGGAAACACTATAGATGCGGCTCGCTTTGTAGTACAAAGGATGTGATTATGAATCGTTCATGTATAGACATGGAAGTGAGAGAATCCTATATAAAGAGTTTACATAAGTCTGGAACCACAAAAATAATCATTTTTAAGTTATAACACCATTGATTTTAACAAAACTGACTATTTCGTTTAAAGATATCCTATGTAACTTAATTTTTTTAGTCCTTAGCTAACTATGAATTTTTGTTCACCAAGAATTATCCTTAGATCTGCATAGGTGAGTGCAGCACAATAGCACTGGCCTATAATAAGCTTTCCATTTCAAGGATAAAAACTGGTGGATAGCTAGAACATAGGGTGTAAGACAAAATTCACTCCTACTCGCTTTAGTTAGTAGATAGGTTGTTCTCTTAAGAACTAAATTCAGGTCTTGAACAAGGAGTTTCATCCCCTCATTGGCCCGAGAGGGATCTGATTTATAGGTTGGACCTAAAACCAATTGTTCAATAGTGAATTTGTGAGACCTGTTTCTAATTTGAGTATAATAAGAAAAATCTGACTAAATATTTTGAAAATCGCATTTTGGATAAGAGGAGGCATTTTGAAATAAGACTTCGAGATAAGAAATTGGCGTTTGAAACAATCCATGAAAAGAATTAAGTGATAAAATCTTATATGATTAAGTATAAGTGTTGCGATAAAGAAGTTAGTTTGTGAGGAAGTTTTGAGAAAAGAAGGATTTGCGACCTATAAGTCTAAAACGTTCACAAGAGAAAGTGTCTTCGCAAGAAAGTTGGGTAGTCTGTGAGAAGGGTTATGCGTTAAGACCTTCGAAAGTTATGTTAAGTGGTTGAAGTTATTCGCGGAATGGTTAGACGAGAAGAAAGGTTTGGCGAGAAAGTCTCAAATATGGCTTGAGAGGGGTTAAAGTGTAAAGTTAAGAATTTAAGCATAGTTAATATAATCTTGATTTTACACTTGTAAAGTTTTAAGTAAGAGCTGGCAATTGGACAAGGATTTGAGGATGACTAATCCAAGTTAAAGAGTAAAATAAATACTGGATTTAGGTCATTAAGTAAGAGGGGGATTTTTTGGAAAATTTAAAAGGTTGAAGTGCAGCCATTTTGATTTCGTGAGAAGGCTATGTGAGAAAGAAGGTGAAAGAAGAGAATTCTGGTTCTAAGTATTTGTGATTTCTTTCAGAGTGATATTTTCTTTTAAAGTATTAATATGATTTCAAACCTTTTTTTAAATGTTTAAAGTATGATTATTTGCAATTTAAATGATTATAAAATGGTTTTTAAACCATTAGTTGCTTCCTTTGACTGAGCTAACTATTATGTTCACATAAGATTAAAGGCAACCATGTAGAAAAGGCCTGCATGGTAGAGTGAAGCCGACCAATGTAGAAAAGGATTGTATTGTGTTCGGCAGCCAAACAACAAGGACAAATATGTATGTCCTTGGATGCTATTAATGTAATAGTCTAAATGCGAGGTAAAGAGACCAAGCATACAGAACGATTCAGGATCCTTGCCAAACAAAATGGTTGTAACTAGTGTATGTTATGCGAGATGATGCTTTATGCGAAATGTTTTGCAAAATAATGTGTTATTAATAAACTGATTTGTGTTAAAATGTATGATTTGACGAAATGATTTATGGAAAGGTATTGCGAAAAGGATTTCATAAAGAATAAATGATTTATAGAAATGGTTGTAACTATGTCTTTTAGACTTACGTTTTAAAATTTTATCTTGTAGAATTTGACGTTTAGGCTAAGTAAAGAAGAAGGTTGAAGGGCTTGCGGCGAGTTGAGAAAGCCACCAAGAGTTAAAGAGTTTTGATAATGTTATTTATTTTGGTCAAATGTTGTACTAAATGCCTGTTATTAATAAAGTGTACATTTTGGTTATGTTACTTATTGTACTTGATGTTTAAAGCTGACTTTCGTTGCGTTTTAAGTTTCGCTTGATAGTTTAGAAGGAGTAAGCTAGGCAATAAGACCAAATGTAAAGTTTAAAGCTAAATTACGTCCTATTTGCACTACTTCTTGTATTCTGGTTGTCTTACAGATCGGGGTGTGACAGGATCAATGGGACCTAAGGAGAAAGATGTAGTCTTGGGGGTAAAATGGTACTTTAACCTAGCCAAGATTACAAACAGTTATAAGTTATAAGTTTGAAATAGAGCTTTATTTGGGAGCTTTAAATATGATTTAAGTATTAAAAATATGAATACATAATCATATTCGGGAGCTTGAAATTGATGGAAATGATCAAAGTTATGAAAAGTCAAAATGTTGACTTTTGACTTTTCAAAGTCAAACTTTGATCCACTTTATATTCAATAAGATTTGAATTTCAAAAAAATTAATGTAGATTCATGCTCGGGAGATAGAAACTAGTCAAGACTAAGAAAATGGTAAAAAGTCAAAATGTTGACTTTCAACTTGACAAGGTCAAACTTTGAATTTGATTTAGTCAAATTACCATATTTCCCTTAGACTAAGTTGTTGAGATTTGGTAAGCTAATTGCGTGCATTTCCAGTTGTTGAGATTTGGTAAGCTTATCACATGCAAGTGGCTTCATGCATACAAAACACCTAGCCCACTAATAGTAGTGGAATGCTATGTGTTAGATAAAAGGGTTTATTGCAAATGGGAAAAAAAACTCTGGGATTTTTGGTAATTTGATTTTATAATTTGGAATTGCAAAATAAAACCAAAAACTCTTTTTCTCTCCACAATCTCAAAAAGAAAAGTTCCTCCTCCAAATTCTATCACTCTTTCTATTTCCTTCACCATTCGGGTCCCACAACTCAGTTCAATCACTCTCTCTATTTCCTCCACCATTTGGATCCCACAACTCGGTGCTAAGTCTGAAAAATAGCAAGTCTACACTAGTGGTGGGACAACTTCAAGTTCGTGAGGAAATTATGAAGAGTTCATGAGGAGATTACAATGATATAAAAGCTTCAAAGGTGGGGCTTTTTTTTTATTAACCCTATGTTTAAATTAGGATTGTTATACATGGTAATTACTAAAAGATGTTTGGTTGCAATTACATAAAATTCAATCTTTATTCCGCTGCACATGTTCCTATTTTCCATCAAATTAAAGCAAAATTCTTCAAAAAAATAAAATGATTCATAGAAGATTCTTGCAAAATAATGTAAATCCTCCCAAGAAAACCTGAACTCACTACTCTTTACCTCTTAAAAGAGATTTACCCCTTCATTGATTCATGAAAATGGAGGAAGAAATTTTGGTTCAGGATTTTGGAAGGATATTTTGAGAGAGATTTTCTATTTTAAGTTGGAGAGTTCATGAATGAGTGAATTGGAGTGAGGAAAGCTATTTATAAGATTTTAGGGCGGTGGAAATGCAAATTTCAGTCAAAATATTGAAGAAAAGCCAACAAGAGCTTACCTCAATTAGCACCTGTATGTACCTAGACAGGAGGTGATCGGTTATTGTGAACTACGTCTCACGAGGTGAGGTACAAATTAAGGATTCAAATGGGCCTTCAAAATTTAGAATTGATGGGCTAGTGAGTAAAGTTTGTGTTGGGCCAAGTAATAATGCTATTCTTGAGAACAATCTTATATGCTTTCAATTCAGAGTTCAAAATCGGATTCTATTACGCTCATCTTGGTGGCAAACCTATCCTCTTCCACAAATTGACTCTATGTAGGGTTCTTGATTTTTTTTTAATTCTATTCATGTCTGGATTAAATTAGGTAAAATTCCTATGGAGATGTGAACAAAATTAGGTTTGGCTGTTATTGCTAGTGTTATTGGTAAGCCTCTGTCTTTGGATTTGGCCAGGAAAGGAAGATGTTAACTGTCATATGCTCATCTGTTGAATTGGATGAGAATTCAAATATGCCTGTCGAGATTACGGTTAGTGTTAGGACAAATATTGATGCATTTCTTTGTATTTTACTCTTAATCCATAGCATTTATATATTTATTAATTTGATTTTCTTATGCAGAATATGAAAGAAGACTCTAATACGAACTTAACGCAAAGAAAAACACTTAAAACGGAGTTCAAACGAAGGAGAACGGTCCAAACAAAAATTAGGGGCAAATTGGAAAATATCTGAAAAGCCTTGACATGTTTCGGTCTGCACATGCGCGAACCACCTCCAAGCCACCGATTCAAAACTCTTTCATTCTGTCTTTATTTTTGTTTTCTCAATCAAATTCTAGAATTCTTCTCTAACTAATCACCAAGAGGTAAAACTTTTCAATTCTTAGAGAATTCTTCTTAATCTTGAAATTCTTGTAGTTTTTTTTAATCTCTAATTTTCTTGTATCAAAAATCATTTTTTCTTTCAATTAGAAGAATTCTCGTTAATTTAATTCTTGATATTTTTTTATTCACCAATTTGTATGCAAGATACTTTGGGTATGGAAAATTAATGCAAGATTGATTTGATTACCTTTGTTTACCCAAAAACTTAATTTAATTCATGATTGCATCATGTCAAATTTTGAAATTGATTAATGCTAGTTGAATCACCCTTGTTCTTAGCAATTTTTGAATTTAATTGTATCAATTCTATAAGCACAATTAATCCATTAATTTATTATTACAAACTGTTTCCAAAAAAGTGTGAAAGATACTTTGATCTTCTTTAAAGAGCAAGGATTAATCTTTAGTTGTTATTGCAATAATACACAACAATTGCTTATGGTGATCATTTCTTTTCTTGAAATCTTGATCAAAACACTTACAAGATCAAATTGTTTGATTTTGCAAGATTCTTGATCAAGAACCCACTTTAATTGAGCAAAAATCATTTTATAATCCTCTGAATTCAACTATAAGAATTGATTAGTGCTCTTTGCCCTTTCTCTCTTTTTTTTTCATAGAGTTTTAATTTCAATTTTTATTTCTCTCTTTTGTGAATTAAGTTTACATCTTAATCTCCCTTGATTCTTGGCTCTACCTGATTTTCCCCACACTTTCTTCAATGCTTTCTTTTTGCTACTAACTTTCCATCATTTCTTTGAAGCTTACTATAAGAAATTTTAGCTACGATAGCATAAAAAAATGTTATTGTAGACTTTCAATAGCACTTTTGAAACGCTGTCATAGCCCATGTTATTGAAAGTCCTTGACTTTTTCATAGCGTTTTTACAATGCTATAAAAAATGTTATAAAATTTTGTTGTGATAGCATATATTTGTTTCTATAAAGACTTTTTTTAGCATGAAAAAAAACGCTATTAAAAGGTTTTGATAACGTGTTTTATTGCGATCGAAAAACACTATCAAAACATTTCAATAGCATTTTAAATGATATTAAAAAAATGCTATAGAATTGTTTTTGTAGCATTTTGTACCTGCTATCGTAGTTAATGTTATTGAAAGTATTAGTCTTTCCATAGTGTTTTCTTAGAGCTATTAATAGCACCAAGAAAGTTGATATATGATAGTTTTAATTCAATGTTATAGAAACATTCCATAATATTAAAAAAAAAAAGTACTATAATTTTTTTATAGCAATAAAAAAAAGTTATAAAGCTATAGCTATTTTAGATACATTATTGAAAGTCTCTTGTTTTTATTAGCATTATTCATCTTAATGAGGATGTATTTTAATGTTAATGGACATCTTTTATTTTACAATTTTTTTGCAAATAAGATTGTAAAATCAAATTATAACCATATACATATTTATAGAAGTTATTTGCCTAGGGAAGAAAGATGTAATTCACATTTCAACAAAATCTACAATAATAATTATAATGAAAATCTTCAAACAAAAGAAATAAAGCATTATATTCATTCAAAATGTTTGATATAATCATCAAAAGTATGTTCCAACAAAACTTTCGTACGGTTCTTTTTCTTCATCATGATAGGTTCAAGTCGAAGGCTCCATTCTCTAGCTTTGGATTTTTCTTTGGAAAGATTTCAACTACATCCACGAGTTAAGGATTCCATTAGTGTTCAGCATCAAGCCCTTCAATGACAAAGCATATAAATGGTAAACAAAAATACAATCATAGAGTAAGGTTAGGATTCATAACAAGCAACAGACAATCCAATCCATGGATGACTTGACTAGGATCCTAAACAACTAGAAACTCTAAGGTTTTAATGTTAATTGCTAGTACGTTGGTAAATCAATTGCACTTTTTGATGCAACACATATAATGTTTTTAAATTACACACTTTCTATTTGAATTCAACCAACCAATATTAGATAAAAAAAACTAAACTATCTAAAGAGCAAAATCAACTAGATCAATCCCAATTCCTCAGCTCAATTGAATACCAAACTAGCATCACATGACAAGAGTAAAAACGAAGATGGATTAAAACGCTAAAGATTAATACCTTATGTGCACCATTAGTTTTTATGGGTCGTACCTTAAGCTTAGAATAATTGGGTTCTTCATCAAATTTCATGTTCACCACAATTTCAAGAAATTCTCTAATAGGTGAAGGGTAGAAGTAATACAACATTTCTGGAGACGTTGCCATCTTTTTCTTGCTAACCAGAAAGGATTTATTGTCACCCAAACATAAATGGAGAGGTTAGAACTTTGACAAAGGAAACTACAACTACAACTAAAACTAAACCACTATTCATCTTTCTACAAAATACTTTATTGCTGACGGAGACAAGGAAAAAAAAGAAAGAAGAGGAAAAAAAATACAGAAGCTGTAACACCCCGAACTTTAAGGTAATTTATTTTAACTAAATTGCTTTATTTTGTTGGATTTAAATTTTGTAGGTGTTATTCTATTACTGTTAGCTTGGAAGAGAAATTTCTTTAGGAAAAAAAAAGTGAAGGAGAAATAGTATTGGAAAGGTAATAATAATAATAATAATAATAATAATAATAATAATAATAATAATAATAATAATAATATATTATTATTATTAATTATTATTATTATTATTAATTATTATCATCATTAATTATTTAAATAAATAAATAAATAATCTTTCCCTTTTTTCATCTTCGCACGCAACCCCCATCTCTTTCTCCTTCTTCTTCCTTCCTCGTGCCCTACCCAGCCACCACCTTCTTTTTCGTTCAGATCTGCACCATTAGTCGATGGTCTCCGTCCGCTCAGGTTTGCAAAGCCGTCGCACAAGGCATTCCCTACACCACCGTGATGTTCACGAACTGATCCACACTGTCGTGCCGTCGTGACTCTGCCACCAGCAGTCATGTCGTCCCACCTTTTGTGAAGCTCGACGTCGAGCTCGTCGTTTGTTCCAGCTTGTAAAGTACTCCGCGTGTGTTCCTCCTTCCGTTGTCGCGTCTGTGGGAGTGCCGTCACGCAACTCCTCACTTTCCAGTCGTGGGTTGTGAACTGAGGTTTATTTTGTTATCAATTAGATCTAGTCTTTACACGCATCGCTTTCACCTATACTAAGTTGCATTTTCTGCCTTGCCACATGAAGTATCGGGTTGTAGTGTAAGTTTATAATAATGAATTTAACGGTTTTTGTCTGATATATTTGTTGAGGTGTGATGACAAATTAAACGGTTGGTTAATATAGTTCTTTGAAGGTGTCATTTGAGGATGGTGTTGGAATTCTTGGAGTGCGACAGGTTGGTTGGAGCTTAATTCTCCATCTCCTTGGATAAGTTCATGGATATCGCAGTTTAATGATTTGAATGAAGAAACGTATTTGGGAAAGTACTGATATTTTGTCATTATGTTTAGGTTTGTTTCGTGGACATTTGTTCGATTAAGGGGCCTAGGTCATTATGGTAAGGGATTTCTACTAGTAGACTCTTTATTAAATTTGAAATGTGTTGACGGTATGGTTATCTCTGAGTTGAGTATGGTTGTCTGAGTTGTCTGATATGTATAGAAGTAGACTTGATGATGAATGTATACTATATATGGTTGACTGAAACATATATATATATATAGATGCAGATACGACGACAAATGTTGAGTATGGTTGTCTAATATGTATAGAAGTAGACTTGATGATGAATGTATACTATATATGGTTGACTGAAACACACACACACACACACACACATATATATATGGATGCAGATACGACGACAAATGTTGAGTATGGTTGTCTGATTTGTATAGAAGTAGACTTGATGATGAATGTATACTATGGTTGACTGAAACATATATATATATTATATATATATATATATAGATAGATAGATAGATAGATAGATGTAGATATGATGACAAATGTAGAGTATTGATGGTGTATTTGTGAACTGAAAAGGGTGTTGCGTATATAGCTTGATTGTCAGATGTGTTAATTTATTACTGACTGTTATTGTGATAGAAATGAGTAAGTTGGCTGTAAGTGGGTCAAACTGGAATGGTTACCTAATGGGACAGTTGAATCGTAATAGGAATGGACTGATTAAATGTTTAGAATGGACTGAGGGGAAATTATGAGCTTTGTCCATTGGGTAGTGTATCTTGTAGGTGTCCCACGGGATCACCACCTGTTGTGCATCCTTCGAGAGCATTAGACTGATATGTGCTTTCTGCAGATCACTAGACTGATATGTGCGTCCTTCGAGGCATTAGACTGATTACGTGTATCCGACAGGATCACAAGATTGTTAAAGTGCATGGTACTCTCAATACGATTAACAGTTTTATTTTTTCCCTAACGGGACCAGTAATGGGTCTCTTACTGGGTATGTTTATACTCATCCTTTTATGTTTAACTTTTTAGGCAAAGGTAATAGAGGGGCAGACCGAATAGGGACAAGGAGATATGATGGCTATAGGGGAATGCCTCTCAAACTGCTTCTGTTTTATGTTTTTTTTTTCTTTAGTAGTTGAGACTGTTAAGGTTTTTTCGTGATTGAACTTTCTTTCTTTTCAATATCAAATTTGAACTTTCAAAACTTTATTTGAAATAGGGCCTGAATATATATATATAAACTCTTTGATGTTGTTAACATTTTATTTAATTTATCAAATCTTATGTTTAAAGTATAATTTTAGTGTCAAGGTACCAACATCAGCTTAATTCAAAAAAGTTGGGTCGTTACATGTCTATCCATCAAATACCAATTCCTATAGTTTTAAAATAATTTAACTTTGGCTAAAATTGAATTATTTTCTAAAGGTTGGATTGTTTCTTGAAGGGTTGGTTGGCTAAAATTTCTAAAGTAGTGATTTGTGCAAGCATCCTCAAAGGTTGAATTGGTTTCAACCTTTTTTATTGGTAAGTCAAATTGGAAAGTTGGGAATGTAGTCATTTGAGGAATTTTACTAGGATATTAAGTTGTTTACCCTGACCATTTAGGATTGGCTCATTGGAAACGTTGGTTGTCAAAAAGGAAAATATTTGTTAGCTAACTCAAGATAAGAGATTTTACGATTAGACCTTCGACATTAGATTAAAGAGCTTACATGTATGTTTTTCCTTATTATGCATTAACGTAAGTATGATGCGTAATGTGACTGTTGTAGATGATCGATATTGATGGCTACATAGACAACCGTTATGTATGACTGAGATATGTGATGACCATAATATGTTATGAATGAGATATACTATGATCGAGATAGATTATGATTGAGATATGATATTTTTTATATGCTACATGTATAGGCTATGGTGTTCTGTTAGCTTTTTTTGTTAGAGTCGTACCATATGGGTGTCCCTCGAGACCACTTATTTATGCTTGTGTGGCTAGTTTTTATGAGTGATTCAATAGGGTCACTGTCAATCTAATTCTCTTAGGCGTTTCTTCGGGTCACCAAAAACAAAATGTGTTCCTCCGGGATCACTTGATAGCATGCATTTGGAAACATGATAGTTATGCGGTACTTTCTTACAGGACCCTAACAAAAAGTTAACAGATACCTAGCGGGACAAGTAGTGGGTTCCTTACTGAGTATATGTTTATACTCACTCTTTCTATGTTTAATTTTCACGCAAATGTAGAGGTCGAGGAAAGCTGACGAATGACAAGAAGTGACCGTGGTTCGCCATAGGGAAAAGTTTATTTTCTTCTGCATTTATGTTTATAGTATTTTATTTAAAATTTTAGAACTAATGAGTATCTTAAAATATTTTCTTATTATTTTAAATAGGGCCCAAACTAGTTGACATTTTATTTTATTTCTAAATTATTTGTTTATGATTTATAATTAAGTATTTGAGGTTTTTATTGAAAGATTTAGTCTTTTCTTTATTTATCCTGGTAACAATATGGATACGGCTCACTTTGTATTTCATACAAATGCAATGATCCAACGTGTTCGTGTAGGTGACATGAGAGTGAGTGTATCCTATGCAATGAGTTTTCATAAAATCGAACCACAAAATAGTAACCACTAAATGTAACTCCGTTAACTAGTTAGGTTTCTATTTCATTAGAATGACCGAGGTAACTTAGTCTTAATCCTGAATGTATTATGAACTTTTGTTCGTAATGGATTGTCCTTTGATTTGTACATGTGAGAGTGGTCAAATTTTCTACTCAAAATGCTTATCCTTTTAGGGACAAGACCGAGTGAGGAGCTGAAAACACAATTACACAAGATGAAATTCACTCATTCCCTACTTTATGGTAAGTAGATGAATGTTCCCTTAAATGGTGTCTCTGAGACTTAAATAAAGAGTCCTACCCTCTTTATGGCATGAGAGGAGTTTTTGTTTATTGGTTGGACCATAAACAAATTGTTCATTAGAGAAGCACTGGTATTTAAGGACTAGAGGTAACCTAGGGGTAAAGCGATAATTTGACACAGGTGGTGTTACGAACACTCTTTAAGGACTAACTTACTATTATTGGTCCATATCCAGGGATACAAAAATATATCTACAATGAGAGGAGTTTAACTATTAGTCTTTAGTGGAGCGTACACATAATTAATGAATATTGATTAATGTGGTTAATGAGTTTAGCCAATTAATCTTATATCATTGTAGCTTATGATATATAGGTCCATTAGGTCCCCTTCCTAACTCGTAAAGGGTAATGGGATTGATTTATATTAGTTGTAATTTAAAATGTTCAAATTTACTTTGGAAATTAGTATAATGTATGGTCATACATTATAATATAAAGTTTATATATTTTAATCAAACTTTATTATATAAATTTAATTTTGAATCATAATTTTGTATATGATTCAAAATTAATTTATGAGAGATAAAATATTTGAATGAGTTTAAATATTAATTTAATGTGAATTGGATTCATATTAAAATTATTTGTTATGAGAGAAATTTATATTTGAATATGATTCAAATTTAATTTAAGTTAAATATAAGATATTTAATTTAACTATTAATTAACTGGAGAATTTATAGTTTAGTTTCATTTGATTTAATTAAATTAAAACTATAGGTTATGCAAGAGATATTCATTTAAATGTGATTTAAATGAAATATTAATTAAATATGATTTTATTAATTATTAATTAATTAATTAGTAGATTTGAAATTTCTATTAGTATAATAATTTTTAAATTAATAGAATCTTATGATTCTCTTCTATTCCCTCGAGAAAAGGGAGTTATAAATATGTAGAAGAAAAACAGTTTTTTTTTAATTAATTTAAGCCAACGCTTTTGCTCTACAAAAATAGTCTCTAAACTTTTTTTTACCATCCCAATTAGTTCTCACAAACCAATCTCATCCTAGAGGATAGGAAGGTCTCCGACGGGTGGTGTCCCAATTTAGAGTTTTATTATATTAGAGTTTTATTAGATTCAGAGGCGTTAAACTAAGTAAGTTTTTCTTTCTCTAATCTATAATTAGAAAGCATGCTTAGCCTTTAACTTATAATAAGAAAATTAGTTCATGTATTATTTTGTCAATGTATTGGTATTTTGGGATTCATAAATTAAATTAAGGAATGGTTCTGTAAAATCTTTCACTGCCTAGGGCTTTTATCCCTTCAGGTATACCTCTCTTCCTTGTCATCCTTTCCTTAGGTACAACATCCGACAAAACCAAGGGTGAGATGACCTCTACGTCAAACTTGATGGGCTTAATAATTCATAATTAAGTTTATTAGTTAGATTTATAATTACTAAAATCGCCATGTAAAGGAACGCAAAGTTTGAGACCATTTACCTTATCTTTCGACTCTAACGTGGATTGGAAAGGCGATGGTGGCACATCTATTTAAATCCCGATGGTATGTCGATGGGTATGATACCATCCCCGGGGCCATCACTAACAGATGTTACCATCTCTTCGCTAGTGAATTGGTCATCCATGTCTGAAGCGGGAACATCCACAAATTCGTCACCAATAAAAGTTTGAGCCTCTGGTGGATTGAACAACGTACCTTCACCATCATCGTAGCATGGTTAGGAGTCAACTGCCTTACCGTATTAAGGAAGTAGTAGAAACATAAGTGATGACTAATACTTAACTAAGACAAAAATAATAAAATGTTCCAAGTAATTAATCACAATACCTTAGCCAATGCCATCATAAGATTCTTTATGGCCGACAACTCGACTGACACGAATGACAGCTCAACTAACACGGATGACATAGATGACTTCATTCGTTGTAAAGAGTCCTTTATCTGTTCTAATCTCCCTTCTATGCAATATACATATTGACTGCAATTACACGTCACCCAGGGAGGTTGGAAAGGAGGAGAAGGGGGATGGTCCATATGATGAGAAGAAGAAGAGGGATGGTCCATGTGAGGAGGATGAGGGGGATTGTCGACATGAGTGCATGGTAGGGCATCCTCGAAGTGCTGAGGATGAGAGACATGCAAGTCTTTCTTGTAACTTTCCATCGTAGGAATTTTAGGACCCTGACCAAGGTAAGCACACTCCTCATTCGTAGGTTCAATCTCGTGTATTTGGGCCTGCAAATGGAACATCGACAAGTGCTAATTAAAGACTAAACCCCATAATACTATAGTGAATGTGGAGTAAGAAGATGAATCGTAGCGTACAATTTGCAATCTGAATTGAACTTAATCAGCTTCAACCCAAGTAAGTGTGTGCAACTCCATTGCATGATGTGTGGTATCAAAGATGATGACTCCCTATAAGCAACCCGCCCACTGATGGATGACACTGTCTTGTAGGCTCATATCTACATATACAATGATATTGTTAACACAAGCATATAACCAATGAAATCAATAAAACACGGTGAGCATATAATCACAAACCTGAAAGGAAAAGGGAAATTCGTAGAGGCTATACAACTTTAGGGACTTGTTATTGACAGGTTTCTTCATTTGCAACTTTTCCATGAGATGCCTCTTTCAAACTAGCAAATGTCTTGCTCCATACCAACTCAACCCAATCATAGCCAATGAAGTCGTTCTAGTCGTCAATCATAGTGTAACGTCACAAAACTTCATATAATTTTTAGAGTTAATTATCTTAGTTTTGTTTAATTATTTTTAATTTATTGGACGTTATTTTGAAGATTAATTGGTTTTGTGGAATTTGGAATTAATTAAATAATTTGGGTGTTATTTAATTAAATTGATGAGTGCAAATTTTGTTGAAAATTTAATAATTATATGGATATATATATATATATATATATATATAATTATTATGGGAAAGAAAAAGATAATTATATTTGTTAAAATATAATTATTTAAGGAAAAGGTATTGTATTTTGGAAAGAAGAATATAAAGATAAATAAATGTGTAGGATAATGATTTGAAGGAAAGATATTTATTAAGAAAAAGGAAAATAATTATATTGTAGAAAATATAATTATTTGTAAAAGTATATTTAATTTGATAAAACAAACAAAAAAAAAGATAAAAGTTGATTTGAAAGGAATTAATTGAGGAGAGAGGATTTTATTTATTTAAGTTAAAAAAGGAAAAGGAAAAGGAAATTTAATAATAAGGTTTCCTCCGTTTGGATGCGTAAAAAGAAAAAGAAAAAGAAATTGGAATTCATCTTCTTCGTTTCACTAAACCACTATCCATTCCCTCGATTCTCTGTCCACGCACACCGTTGTGAAGCTTTGCAGAGAAGCCTTCGCTTTTCATCAAGCAACTGCATCGCACCATTGTGAGTGAAGTTCTCCATTTGCCGACCACCTCACTCTCTGTCCATCGAACTAAAGCCTAGTCGCATGTCATCATGTTCCACCCTTTGTTCGTTGTCGTGTAGTGTCCTTTAGCAGATGGTCGTCCGCGTGCTAGATCTGAGGCATGTGTATTTCTTTTGATCGTTAGCTTTAGTCCTTAGTCGCATGTTGAGCTGATCCTTGTAACTCGAGCCACGTAAGTTGAATTCTCCATAAACCGAGTCATGCATTCTTGCCAAGCCAATCTCCTTAGAATCGAGTCGAGCCACTACTTTCCCTAAGTCAAGTTTCATCTTTGGTATATATGAGCCTCTTTTCAGTGAGTATTGATTGGTTTTTTTTATTGGGTTTTGGACATGTCCAGCAAACCTTAATTTTTGGTCTAAAATAAATTAATTTGAATTTTTCGGTTGAAGGTTAATTGGCTAAATTGGAAGAACTAACTTCAGAGAATTTTTTTCAATAATGTTGAATTGGTTTCAACCTTAACTTTGGGTAAGTTGATTAATTGGAGAACTTTGGAGACTGTAGTCAATTGTTAATATTTATTAACTAAGCTATTTGAATTTTCCTCTATAGACCTATTCATTGGAAAAACTTTGATCGTGACTGTCAAAAAATATGTGTTAAGCTAGTCTCTCAAGTAAGAGATTCTACTATTAGACTTTCGAAAATAGAGTTAAGAGCTTGCATGTATTTTCTATTATGCATTGGTGTAGCTAAAATGTATAATGTGATTGATATGGATGACTGATATGTTATGATGCATGAAATATTAATCACATGATAAGGACGTTATGATTGATATCCATGTCATGTTATGATGTTTATGATATACCACATGCTATGGATGAGTGTTCTGTTAACTTTATCTATTAGGGTAGTACCCATATGGGTATCTCTCGAGATTACTACCTTTTATGACTGCATGAGTTCGACGAGATCACTAGTCTGTCACGATATGTTTTACATAAGTGGTTTGACAGGGTCACTGACAGTCCGATTCTCTTATGCGTTCCTTTGGATTTGCCAAAGACCAATTTCTCTTAGGTGTTTCAAAGACCAGTTTCTCTTAGGTGTTTCTTCAGGTTCACTGAAGATCAGATGTGTTCCTACGAGATCACTAGATAGTGTGTGTTCGGGAGCACGATAGTTTTGGAGTACTTCCTTACGAAACTCTAATGGAAAGTTAACGGACACCTAACGAGACTAGTAGTGGATCCCTTACTGGATATATTTTATATACTCACTCTTTCTCTATGTTTAATATTTCAGGTAGAGGTAAAGAATCTGGAAAGTCGAAGAGTGACAAGAAAGATTCGTGACATGTCATATGGGGACACAGTTCTGCTTCTGCGTTTATGTCTCACTTTTTCAATATTATGTTTTTAGACATTTTTAATTAAAAATTTATCCTATTTATTTAAGTTTATTTTATTTAAAGAATTGTTACTCATGCGAGTCATGTTTTCACAGTGTTTTACTAAATTTGCAAATTTTATGTTTTTCGAATATTTATTTAAAATAAATTTTGTTAAAATTTTAGTTTTTCTCTTTTCAAAAAAATTTCTTTTTCTATTGGTGTTTCGAGTAATGACCTCAACTTAATATAAAGAGTTGGATCATTACACAAAGCTAACATCGTCTAATCTATGTGTTGCCCCCTCTTTCGACCAATCATCACAAGCTCAATGAAATAAAATACCAACATTATCACCTCATCCTCATCGTTTTCAAACTGAAGGATTAGGTAATCCTTCTCGAACTTAGAGCCATTTATCGAAGGGCATTGTCTGTTCAAATTGGATCTCATGTTTGAGCCTATACCTTAACCCTGTTATTATGTTAAAGTCCTCCCGCCTAAAGGATACCTTCTCACCCAATACCTTGAAACTAATAGTGTTCTCTTATTCCTCCTCAACCTCTCTCAACAAAATGAAATGGCAGATAAGTCTATTGAACACTAACTTCACTTCCAAGAAATGTTCAAATATAGTTTTCCTAAACATGTGAAGTTGCTTGGGTGTTAACTTATTTTTTATACTTTACACAGTCTTCGATAAATGTGAACAACAGGTCAAGTTTCCAAGGAAGAAGTCCTTTGATTTAATTTTGGTCACAAGAGGCATCTGAAAAACACAAAAATTTGATCAAAATAAGTAGTTTGTTGGTTAATCTTGAGGTCATCTCAGGGTATTCTCAACCGAGGTTACATGAATAAGCAATAAAACTTCGACAACATTGCACCAAGATGCTTGATAACGTAAAGAAATTACTATTATTACAACCTTTTTGTTAGAAAAATGGAGTAAAATGCATAAGATGATCAGAATGCATAACTTATGTTGTAAATGCATAAATATTTAGAAATATGTCTTACATAAGTGTCGTTCCTGTTTTACATGGTTATCATGTTTAAACGCAGGACAAGTGGGAAAAGAAGAAAGGAGCAACTCACACATGACATCTCGCGCAAAGGCAATGCGATGGATCGTGCTAGCGATTAACGATCCTATGAGATGAACCTAAAAGTTACGCGAGAAATCTTTCACAAAAAGACAAGAATGGTAGTTGAAATGATATGACTTCACATAGTAGATGGCAGCGCTAACATACTCAGAGGAACAGAGTTTTCTCACCGAAAAAGCAACCTATACAAACACTTCATCCCCACCGCAAGTAGGGGGCCCGAATAGGCCTAATGCCTGAAGAGGCCAGAGAGAAAGAAAGACTCAAATGGCTGGAGAAAATCACAGAGAGAGAGAGAGCTCAAACAAAATACCTGGAGATTACACAGTCGTGATGAAAGAAAAGAATATTTGTTGTTGATCTCCAAACTTGTAGTAACATTTTCTTCTGTCTTTCCATTTATTTTATTTCATTGTAGTATGTGTATTTTTCATATTGTACAATGGTTGAAGGCCTATATTCTTTATACATAGATTACATGTTCATATCTTTTCAATCCATAATTTCTTAACGCTTCACCTATCTTCATGTTATTAAATGAGACGAGTGTGATAAGTTCTTGATAAGGAGTTCAACTTATAATTCTTATCGCATTAGTTGAGCTATGTTCGTCATAGACTGCATGTTCATACCTTTTTACTTAGCTAGTGTCAATTGTCAACTGTCGAATAGGACAAGTAACAAGGATAAGGCTAATGCGTCCAAGGAGGAGTTTGGTGACAAATTTCACCTTAGCAAGGTAGCTTCAACATTTCTATCTCGAAAGGTGAACAAGTGCAAACAATAGGCACCAAGAGGTTGTCGTCCTTAAACGATAAGTCCAATAAGTATTACGAGTCACAATCTCTAGGTATAATTTGCCTAAGCAAATATAGTTATTTGTATCCTGAAAGGTGAACAAGTGTGGCATTTAAACCCTTTAAGAGAAGGTCACCTTAATCATGTGTCCATTATGCAATATAGTGTGTTAAGGTTATCACAACGCCTAGGCATCTAATAATACGTAGATTTTCCTTCGCTTGTCATCTACATACAAGTTAGTTCAACTCATTCTCCCAAGTTTCGTTATTTTCTGTACATGAGTCTCGAGCTGTAAATAAGTAGTTGCAATTATATACCTTCAAGTTGATTGTCATAAAGCCTAAACTATAAGTGGAATCTAGAACTAACATCTATAGCAATTCCTTGTGTTCGACCCTGGATCACCCAGGT
>JBBPDI010000009.1:17654133-17666090 GCA_037974545.1 Cucumis variabilis | reverse complement strand
TGCAAACCAAACGATTGGCAAGTCAACTTGGAGAAGCAACGCACACTACCTCCCTCTCGGCCAACAAACTGATGCGGTGATTGGCTTCACCGGAGATCGTTGCGGACGAGATCGGACGAAAGGACCAGGGTGGAGATATGAGATGAGACAAATCACAGCAGCGATGCTTCATCAGCTAGACGCAGACAGGGGAATGGCAGCAGAATACAGTGGCACGGAATGATGGGTGGAGGGTTATGTGCAGCGACCAGAACGGTTGGGTTTTTTGCAGACGGGGATCGGCGGAGGAGATCCACGGCAGTGATGGCTGGGTCTTCATCGTCGACCGACGATGGGTGCGATAGACCGAAGAATGGAAGAGAAAGATTGGGGATGGCGGCCGGCGTGACAGAGGGAAATCTGAAGAGAAAAGGAAGAAGAAGGAGATGAGGGGGGGAAAGCACGCGAAGAAGAAAGAAAGAAGGAAAATTTTATTTCTTTTTTTTTAATAATAATAATAATAAAAATATATTATTATCATATTCTTTCCAATCTCCTTTTTCCCTCCAAGATTTCTTTTCTTTCTCAATATATATATAAAAGATATTTTTTTTCCACACTAAGTGTACTAATTTAATGCTTAAGAAATTTAAAATCTTCAAGTAATAAGGAAAAGTAATTAAAATAAATACCTTAGAGCTCGGGGTGTTACAGCTTATTCCTAAGTTTCATCAAACCCTTGTCGATCGTTGAAGATCTAGAACATAAACAAGTTTCATTAGTCTTATATTCATCCTTTAAAATGTTCAAACTTACTTCATGAATAAGCCACACCTCACAAGTACCCAATATCCCAACTTTCACCTACATCTAAATTTAAACTATAAAGGTTATCACAACTACGTGATAGCAAGAAAAACAACCTAATCACATATTACTTCAATATTTCCAAGCTACCTAACACTTCCAACTAACAAGCTTTAGAAGCTACCTAACACTTCCAAGAAACTATAAACTACTAAAAGCTACCATAATTCTAACTAACACTTAATTCCAACAAACAAAACATAGTAACAAATAAAAAACTATAGGCTACCATAACTGCCAGATAGCCACAACAAATCAATGAAAATTTTCAAGATTTAACCTATTTCAATAATTTAAAAATTTTCAATTTCAACAATTCAACAATTCCAATACATCTTTTCAATTTATACATACAATTTTATTCCTAAACTTCAAACAATTTCAGTGGCTATATACATAAATTTCAACCCTAGACCTATAAAAAAAGTTCAGTATACATTTTATACATACAATTTAATTCCTAAATTTTAACATTCACTATAACAATCTTAACATACATTTTATATATAAATTTTAACATACAACTTAATTTATAAACTTCCAACAATTTCAATAAACGATTTCAATACATTTAAACATACATTGTAACAATTCTAACTTTATTCCAAACAAATTTAATATAAATGTAAAACATACATTTATCTAACATAGAAAAAAAAACACATCTTTATCGAAATGTAGAGCAGAGACAACGACAAAATGTGACGACAAGGTAAGGACAGTGGGTGGCAAAACAAGACGGCAACGGGCAAGGAGACGACAGCGGTGACAACAATGACAAGATAGCGGTGGGCAAGGATCTCACTCTCTCTCATTCTCTAATTCATGAACATGAAACACTTATGAACAGGGAATCTCCCAACGCAGCTTGAAACACGTCATGATAACCAACTAATACCGACGTTATAAGTGAAAACATCGAGATTATTTAAACTCATGCTCTACGTTTCACTTATGGCATCGAGGAAAATTTTAAGTACTTACTTAAACGTTACATTTTGCCTGGCGTAGTCAATGTTAATGTTAGCCATATTACTACCAATCCCAATATCTAACTTATGACATCGAAGAAAGTTTGGAATAATTATTTAAACGTTATATTTTCCCCGAAGTGGTCAATTCTAACATTGACCATAGTAATACAATTCCCGATGCCATGCACGTACACACTAGGGGAACCTAAAATTTAAACTATAATTTTCATTTTTCTTGATGCCAAAGACTTCCACGTTGAGCGTAGATTGGGAATCCCCAACATATACTTTTAGTGCATCGAGGAAAAGCTATATTATTATTTAAATTTTAGGTTTCCACGACGTGTACCTTCATGGCATCAAAGAAGTGGTATGCGGTCTCGACATCTTGAACACTATGTCGAGATAAAGGACTGCTACCAACACATAGTTCACAATGTTGGTAGAGTATCTATTTCCTGACTTGGTCTATCCTGATGCACAAAATGGCATCGAGATAACTTTGTTTTCTTGTAGTGTGCTTTTGGCGGTGCAAGGTGAACATGATAATATGGTGCACTAGGAAATGAACTCAAGTAGATGCTTGGAATAAAGGAAAGTTTGATTGACTATTTGAAATGAGTAGTGTTTTAATACTTTAAGGCAATGCAAAACATGTATCAACTTCAAAATCAAGACGAGCAACCTCTCGATGTCTTCGTCATACTTGCTCACCTCTCGGAATTCAAATACTTGAAGTTAAGCTATGATTTACATCTAATCAGCTTGCCTATACATTATAAGCGATTTGTCGATCCTTAATTAAGACTAGCCATCTCTCGGGACTTTAGTTACAAATGTTGACATCTCTATAACGAATACAAAGGATGAATGTGAAAGTGAGATTGTATTGCTACCCTCTCCTTGTTGCTTGATTGCTTAATAAGTATTTACACTTGTTAGGTGAAAGTAATCAATATCATTGCTTCTTCTTTCGAATACACAATGCTATGATATTTGTGTTTAACTAAGCAACACTTATGCAACATACACCCCTAATTCTCTAATATTTAAAACACCTACTATGACATTAGGAATAACCAAACATCATAGTTATGTATATTAGAAGAGAAATGGAGGAATGGAAGCAGAAATGTATTACTACTATAAATAGCATTTTAGGCTTTTCGATCATAAAGTACATTTTATGCAGTAGTACAATATAACCAAAAAGTGGGATACAAAGAAATGCCTCGAGCCTTAGAGCGTGATATCTTGTACTCCTTTTCTCTAATCTTTGCCTGTTCTTGACGGAAAAGTGAGGATGATGGACTCTCTCTCTCTTCTCGTCCTAAGTTCTCACCTGAAACTTTGAAAAGGGAGAAAGGATGGACGATATGAACTTGCCCTCTAGCCAAAATTGCACACTTAACTTTAAAGTAAAGACCTCTATTTATATGTGAGGTCTGATGTGACGAGACATCCCATGCTTCATTAATGTTTGCTTGTAAAGATGTATCAGCGCTGCACAAATGTCATCTCGTCCTTTTCAGTTATCATGCACACCACCCTAATTTGTCTGCTACGACATCAAACTGCCTAGCTCAATTGTGTGTCGCTATGGTGGTTGTATGTGTCTTCTCACATGTCATTCTTATGGCTGAGCTCTACTTTTTGCTTAATTCTTGTGATAAAACACTAGAAGCGCTATAAAACAGAGATAAGGTTCTTTTATAAGATGCGATACTCAAGTAAATCAAATCGCTTTCTTTTTCCTTTGTTTTCTTCTATTCTTATGTGATAACGCTTCTTTAATTTACATTAGAGACCATAATAACTTGTATTTCTTCAAGTTATCACCTATACCTATGAAATGCAAATTATTTTTTTTGGACATGAACATGAAGGCATCAATACATTAGACGTAGTTAAAAAAAAGATGGCACCTGTATGCTCGAATCCAAGTATGTGTTTTATGTGCAAAGAAAACAGTGAAGACATGAAACACCTCTTCCTAGATTGCAGAATTACTAAAGCACAGTGAGAGAAGTTGTTGCAAATAGGTGGAGACTGCAACAAAGATAGCATAAAATCTCTTAGCGTGTCTTTATGCTCTCTCAAACAAACATGCAAGAAAAATATCATAAGACTACTCAATGGCTCTTCTATGGACTATATGGAAGGAAAGAAATGGCTGGATATTGAAAGAAAACCAAAAAAATATCTTCAACATATGAGAAGATATATGTAACCTCATTGGATTCTGGTCTAGTAGGCACAATTTTTTCTCAGATTACAACCCAATTACAATCTCTTTGAATTTTACTACAATAATGATGTTGTACTTTTGGCTTTTCTCTAGCCCTTCAAGATACTCTACCATGTAACACAATCCTTTATAAATGCATTCGGAGTATAAAGTGCATAAAAGAGGTCTGTATAGGGAACCATTTAGCACTAAAGTACTCCTTAGTTTCCTTCTAAAACAAAAACTCGAGGTGGAGGAATTTGGATCTAAGACCTCTTGTCACATACAGGTGCCAGTTAACTGCTTTTGCTATATATAATAATAATGATATACTTTTTTATCTTTTTTTTATTTTAATAGTGTTTTTGAACTTTTGAAATGTTAGGAGTATTTTCAAAAGCTTAGTTTTTGTTAATAGTCAAATAAATACAATTTTTATTTGACTAGTTATTGTTTTAATATGTTTTCATGAGAAATTTTTATTTTAGAATTTTGTAAAATTTTATATTTAGGTTCCCGTTGATGGAAAAATTGGTGTTAAATTTGGATCAAAGAGAGTATTTTGGAATTTTGTTTTTAAAATTTAGGGATATTTATGAAACTTTTCAACCGTTCATGGGTATTTTTGAAAAATAACTTTAACGATTTTGATCCAAACAATGGATAAGAGTATTTTTTTTAAACAATTTTTTAAAGTTTAAAAGTATTTTTTAAAAGTTGCAAAATTTTTTATAAGCACATAGTTGAGGGATATATATATCCGCATGAGAGTTTTGGACAAATTTGATTCGTGGAGTTGAACTTGAGTTGATGTTTTACTTTTGTTGATTTGATGTCATATGGTTCGATCTCTAAATTTGATCTTCTGGTTCTCTCTCGGTCGAATGCTTACACTTGATTTGGAGGAAGCGAAGTTCGTGATGTTCTTCAAGTTGGAGGAGATGGTTAACTTTAAGAGTTAGGGAATCTTTTAGCTCTTAGGAGAATTCTCTCTAAACCTTTAGGAGTAATAAATTTTCCACCCTTGCAAATAAGGAGAACTTCTCTATTTATAGAGTTCTTTGGTGGGCTTTCTGGGGTTGAGCCTGGTTGGTCCATGGACTAGACTCATATGCTCAACCACATGGATTTGGGTCATATTTAGCCTCTGAGCTAAATTAAGCTTTTTTTTTACCTCAATTGAAATTTAGCACAAGTAAATGATAATGAATTGGATTGAAATAATTAAATTGACCCAATAGTCATAACGAAAACATGTAGCACTATCAAAATTGAGCAATTTATGTCTTCAATTTTATTTTGGGACACGTGCTAATTTTTAATTAGTCTCAAATTTAATTATTTGTATTTTTTCATCATTAATTTAGTAAATGACGTGGTAATTTGTGATTAGTCTTAAAATGTCTTATTTAACAAATGCCCCTTTTCGAGACAAGCAAGTAGGTCTGCAGGATGAGGTGTGACAATAACATTATGCCTTTTCACCTTTAATGAACTGTGACTTGTATTGAGAGCAACACAAGTTTTTCTTTTCATTCGAGAAGGAACATTGCTATGAATTTCTCACCTACCTTTGCCTCACAAAGAAACTCCTTACCATGGCAATTCTCGACGTCTGTATGCTTAGTTTAACGCCAAACTGACATGCGAGATGTTGATTCCTTCTTCTTTGTATCTGTGTCGGAATCAGTATTGACATGTGGGCCTCCATACCAAATTGGAGCACGGGGTGCTTGTACTTTTTTCTTTTTAGCCATGCATCGCCTCTCAAAGGTTAATGGTCTTGTAGTCGTCAAGACCTAACATGTGCTTTCTTCTTTTTTAGAGGTTATAGGTAGCCTTCGAAAGGTCAAATGTCATTCAAGGCTAGTGCTGACCGGTGACTTTCTCTTTCTGCCTATGTCATGCTTAGTCTTTCAAATACTAGGGAATGTGAAACATGTGATCTAATTTGATCAAACTTTCTCTTCCATACTATCAACCTTTTCTATAGTTATATGATTTCTATCAACCACTCTTTTCTTCTCCTTTCTAATTATATGGATCGACTCTGGCGATTTGTATTTGAGTCCTTTTTTTGACATGGGTATAACATGTCCTTCTCGTAAAAGCTTTTTTGGGTTGAGGAGAGCTCAGGTTTCTCATGAATTTAAAGCTTTTAACTCGACGTGAAGGGATAAAAGCCCTAGACACCGAAAGATTTTACAGAACCATTCCTCAATTTAATTTGGAAATCCCAAAATACCATACATTGACAATATTTAGAAACAAAATTCTAAAAAGCTATGCATGCTTTTAAATTAAAAGATACAGAGAATAAAAATCTCACGTAGTTTAACGCCTCTGAATCTACTAAAACTCCAAATTGGGGACACCATCTGTCAGAGACCATCCTATCCTCTAGGATGAGATTGGTTTGTAAGGACCAATTAGAATGGAAAAATATTTTGAGAGAAACTATTTGCAGAGAGGCAAAAGCATAGGTTAAAGAGAAACTGTTTTCTTTTGCATATTTATAACTTCATTTCCTTTAAGGAGTAGAAGAGAATCATGAGATTCTATTAATTTAAAAAATATTAAATTAATAAAAATTTCAAATCAACTAATTAATTAATAATTAACTAAATCATATCTAATTAATATTTCATTTAAATCATATTTAATGAATATCACTCACATATCGTACATAGTTTTAAATTTAAATTAAATTAAATCAAATAAAACTAAACTATTAATGAATTCTCCAATTAATTAATAGCTAAATTAATTATCTTATATTTAACTTAAATTAAATTTGAATCATATTCAAATATAATTTTCTCTCATAACCAATAATTTTAATATGAATCCAATTCACATTAAATTAATATTTGAACTCATTCAAATATTTTATCTCTCATAAATCAATTTTGAATCATATCCAAAATTAGATTTATATAATAAAGTTTGACTAAAATATAAACTTTATATTATAACGTATCATCATACATTATACTAATTCCCAAAATTAATTTGAACATTTGAAATTAAAACTAATATAAATAAATCTCATTACCCTTTACGAGCTAAGAAGGGGACCTAATGGACCTACAGATCTAAAGCTACAACGATCTGAAATTAATTGGCTAAACTCATTAACCACATTAATCAATATTTGTTAACTTTATACACTACTAAAGACTCAAAGCTGAACTCTTCTCCTTGTAGATACATTTATGTGTCCACGAATATAGACCAATCCCAGTAAGTTTGTCCTTCACGAGTGTTCATAACACCAACTGAGTCAAATTATCGTTTTACCCCTAGGTTACTTCTAGTCCTTAAATACCAGTGCTCCTCTAATGAACAACTCGTCTATGATCCAACCAATAAACAGAAATCCCTATCATGCCATATAGAGTGTTGGACCCTTTGTTCAAGTCCAAGAGACACCATTTAAAGGAACACTTATCTACTTACCCTAAGGTCGGGAAAGAGTGAATTCCATCTTGTGTGATTATGTCTTGTCTCCAAAATGTTAAGCATATTGAGTCAAAAATTTGGTCCCTCTGGCCCATACAAATCAAGGAAAAATTCCTTGCGGATTAGGAGTCCATAATACATTCAAGATTAAGACTTTTTTTTTGTGAAGGTATTGTAATAAATGCAGGGGTGGGGTTTTGAACGTGGAACCTCTTGTCCATATGTACATACAGGTGCCAGCTGAGCTAAGCTCATGTTGGCATTAGACTTTACCTAGGTCATCCTAATAAAATAGAAATCTAATTAGTTACCAAAGTTACATCTGGTGGTTACTATTTTATGGTTCGGTCTTATACAAACTCATTGCAGAAGATATCCTCACTCGTAGGACACCTACATGAACACGTTGGATCATTGCATTTGTATCAAATATAAAGTGAGTCGTATCTATAGTGTTACCAAAATAAAGGACTAAACCTTATCCCTATACAATAGATCCTTTAAGCTGATCTCGAACATTGATCTCTGCATGTCTCTACATACTGTTCAAGGCTCATCAAACAACTTAGGACGTTAGTTTATTGGATTTGGGTTATTAAGAAAAAACTATTAATATAATCAATAACATTTACTAAAACTATGGTAATAACACTTTATTAATAACGACCATTGGATTATATTTGCAATCAGAGTTTTAGGAAGTAATTCCCAATTACATGGCGTGAGCTATGAAGTCATAACCTACTTTCGATATCAATTTTTAAGCCTTGAGGTCAAATTCATCTTTCGTCTGTCTTTGAGACAAGTTTGTTTTCGTCATGTTTATCTTTATTTCTTTCTTTCTTATTTTAGTCATTGGTGTAGTGAAGCTTTCTTTTAATACTTTAACGTTGCCAACCTTCAAGCTTTTTGAGGACTCCAGGAATGATGACTCACCTTTCTTGCGCCTAAACAGAGGGACGCAGTGCCAAACAGGTTTTAAAGCCTTTTTATCCTTCAAGATCGTACTCTTTGTGGTGCCAGTGTATGCCTCACCCTTTCCAGAGTTAGAGGTTCTTGTAATTTCATGTGGTTTCCTACTTACAAGTGGTTTCAGCTGTAAAGTGTCTCCTCCTTTTATAAGAAGAATATATGTAGACAAAGCTTTTGAGATATTATCATTCTTCAAATAAAACTTTGCATATGCAAAGTGAAACTCAACCTCTGAGAATGGTTAGAGTTTGCTTCATCCTTCTTTTCACCGAATTGATAAAATTTTAAGCATTGATACAGTGTCAAAGTTACTACTCCATTTTCATGAATCCAAGGATGATCGAGTAACAACTTGTAAGTGGTCCTTGAGTCTATGATATGAAACAATGCACTAGCCTTTAGATCGCAAATTGTGAATTTTAAGCGTATCATGCCTATTGCTCTTTAGTTGCTCTGGTTGAAACCTTATATTACCATCTTGCTATTTGAGAGCTCGTCCATCAAGATGTCTAATTGTCTCATAAACGACTTTGACATTACATTGATAATTGATCTATTATCGATGAGAATCCAGTCGACTCTCTGTTCTTGAACGTATCAAAAAACATGTAAGAGTCTATTATGAAGATTAGATCCCAATAACAAATCTTGATCCGAGAAGTCTATAGACATGCAATAAGGAGCACTCTCATATGTAGCAGTCGGTGCACTAGAACTTGAATCTCTTGAATTTAACAATGCATCAATAAAGATTGTTTTGGTTTCTTTAGGGGGTGATAATAGATCATCCACATTGAACCTCAATAGGTCTTTTGATACTCCCTCTTTTTCTGATCTTGGAGAGATGCTTTCTTCCTCTATTGTGTTGATAGCATGACATACAACGACTTCTGGAACTTCATCCTGATGATCACAAACTTACTAAGCATCGAGGTTGATGGAAATCCTTGTCTTCCTCATGCACGAGCTTAGGCTTTTAAGTCTTTTTCTTCTTATTATTATGTTGAGACCTATTCCCTCTTCTATAATTTTGGTAGGAGTGGGACTCTTTTTGCGTTGAAGTTGGCTATCTTTTCTTTTGAAGGGTCACAACGATCCATCCTTCATCGTCTTCTTTAACTGATCTTTCTTCTCCTTGAAGATCCTCTGGTGCAACTTCTTGACGACATTGGACAACTATGGGATCAAAGGTCCCGAACTTAACCAATCTTTCCCTTTGCTAAAAAATCAATCTTGTAGCGAAGCCTCTAACATTATCGTTACTACAACATTCGATCTTTTTCTCATGAGCCAACCTTAGAATTGGATCCTTTAGCATAAAACATTTCTCTACTGCATGACTGATGACCCGATGATACTTGCAGTAGTTAGGATCATCTAGTCTTCCTGCTTGCTTAGGTCGCTTACATTTCAACAGTTGGATCAATTACTTCTCTAGTAATTGCTCTAGCATATCTACTATATCTAAGTCAAAAAATTGATAAACTTTTTCTATCTTTCCTTTAAAGTCAGACATCGTCTCTCGCTTCCATTATCCTTCTTTTTCAGCTCTTACTTTCTTTCTTTTGGAGAACTTCAACGGGATTGTATTTACGACCATACATTCTTTCACGGTGTTTTTCATTATCTTTTCAGCATCATTCGTTTCTTTTTTGTCTTTCTATACTTTAGGAACAAGAAAATTCTTAGTTCCTCTACTAGCGATGCTTAACTCCATATCGTTAGCACGCGTTGCTAACTCTTTAAATGTGGGGGGCTTTAGTTCCTGCAAAATGTAAAGGAATCCTCAGTGCATGCTTTAGGTGGACATTTTTACAACAATAGTTTAGTGAGCTGATCCTTATAGTCAAGATTCAGAGTTCTCCATCGATTGATGTAGTCAATGACTAGCTCTTCTTTTCGTTGCTTCGTGTTTGTAACCTCTATTATGCTTACAGTGTGCCTAATGCTATAAAAGCGGTTTAGAAACACTTTTTCTAGTCATTCCCAACTATCAATGACTTTCAGCTGGTATACCACTCAAAAGCATTTTCTTTCAAGCTTCGAACGAATTTCCTGTCTTGTGGTCTCTACTTGATTCTGTGTTCTCGCATGTTTCGACAAAGTGCGCCGATGTGCTGCTTCGGGTTCCTTTTTCCATCCAACTACTGGAATTTTGGAGGCTGGTACCCAAGCGACATTCTTAAGTTGTCTTTTCTTTTTGTGTATGGCTTACTCTACATGAAAGAAGTTTGGGATGAGCCTCCACACTAAGTTCTGATGGAGTTCGTAATCATATTTTGTAGTTGCAGACGTGAGAGGGAAGCAACATAAGATAATTGTTGTTGTGGTTGATTTTCTTGCACCACATTCTTTCCTTTGTCACCAGCTTTAACAATAGGAGTTTGACTCAAGTCAATAGTTTCACGAGTCTACATTTGCTCTCCTAAAGCTACGATTTCGTGGTGACTTTCCTCGATAGCCTTCATCAAGAGATTAATTTTTCTTTCCATGTCTGCCATGGCAACCTCAACCATTACATCAGCCATCATGACAAACATCACATTAGGGTGTGCTTTCCTCTTTGATTTGCTAGAGGCAAAATCAGAGTTATCATATAGAGAATTTTCTTGATGATAATCCCAACTTTAGGAGAGTCCATCAATTTCTGAAGATGGTCCCCTTAGAACGATTATGGGTGACCAATCCGATGTAATCGTCGCTTGTAACAGAAGATTTGGATGCAACTTTTTTCGATGCCATTGGTTGATTTGTAGATTTGAATGACGAGAGAGAGACTAGAGGTAGAGAGGTCCTATTGGGTGTGCCAATTTTTGTTTGCACGAGATTTTCAGAGAAATTTGATTCCTAGAGTTGAACTTGAGTTGATGTATTTTTGTTGATTTGATGCGACGTAGTTCGATCTCTAAAATTTGATCCTCTGATTGTCTCTCGGTTGAATGCCTATGCTTGATTTGGAGGAAGCGGAGCACGTGATGTTCTTAAAGTTGGAAGGGATGGTCTGCTTCAGGAGTTAGAGAGTTTTCTAGCTCTTAGAAAAATTATCTCTAGACCTTATTGTAGAGGTGTAAGAATATCCTGAGTAACCCGATAACCCGGGCTACCCAACTCATATTATATGGGTTGGGTTAGGTTAGTTTACAATGTGGGTTGCATTGGGTTGAGTCTCGGGTTGGAGGGTTGAAAAATTTAGGTAAACCCAACCCAACCTGAATTAATAATATTATATATATATATATATTTATAATTTAACCTTTTTTTTCTATAGCTTGAAGGTTTTCAATTTTAGTTAATGTTCTTCTAATAAATTTTCAATTTAATGTTTGAACAAACATCAAAATATAAAATAAAAAATTGTATTCTAACCTAAATATTTTCTAAACAATGCCTTTTATCTTATTTTAAATGGTGTTTAACACCATCACATATCGTGATTAGCTAATTTTAAGTAATCACCCATAGATAATGTAATTTAG
>JBBPDI010000009.1:17627029-17654033 GCA_037974545.1 Cucumis variabilis | reverse complement strand
CAGTAGATTCTTTGTTTCATTGTTGCCTTTCTAGAGTACATTTTTCATTAATTTTCTTTCTTTATTCTTCTTTTGTTAGATCTTTTATCTTTTATTTAACTCTCCTAACAATTGTGGATTGTGTTTGTGTATTTGGTAAAAAATTTTCTTTCCTTCTCTGGTTTGTTCATATTCTTGGTATAATATATTTCGATTATGTTTGTGTATTTGGTACATTGTGTTATGGTATTGACTTAAGACATGTTCTATGTGTGCCATTTTCACTGCTTTTTTTATTGTGTTTGGAGGGGGCTGGAATGAAGGATTGGGGGGGAGGGAGTTGAAAATGTTATCACAGAAGTTTGAGCATTCTAGTTATTCTTCTATAATCTCAATATTGTTTTTTTCAATCTTACATCAATGGTAATGTTCCTTAATTACCTTTAAGTATAACCTCCTCATAGGTAATGTTCTTTAGTCATACTCTAAATGAGATTTTGTTTTCTTAATAGGTTTGGAAAAATCCATTTGGAGCATTGAAGCCAATTTGGAGCAATTGATTGATATAACATCTTTTGTATGGTTGGTAGCAAACTCTTGCTTGCAATATATTGATTTTAGGCTTCTTGGTAGCTAATAATGTCAATGTATATTTTTTTCTATGGAAACTACATTTAAACTAAACAAATGGTTATTAGTCAGTGGGTGTATGAAAACTACAAAGTGTATCATTATGTATATATATATTAAAGTGTTGACTTATTGTTTTCATATGGTGTGATGTATTATTGTTATTGAAGTTGTTAGTGTAATGGTTTAGCAGCAAGAAAAACAGGAATTGAGGAATACACAACACGGAAAAAAATATCATAATACAAATTCGAAACATTTTTTTTTTCTGTCGTCAATACCAAAACAATGACAATTAAATTTTATAAAAACTATCACGGTTGGTCTATCCATAACAAATTTTTTTATAATATATTAATTCGTGACATTTTCATAACTATCGTTAATATCGAATCAATGACAATTAAATTTTATAAAAAATTGTCACGATTGACATATTCTTGACAGTAAAAAAATGTCATAATATTAGAATTCGTGATATTTTTGTAACTGTCGTAAATGTGTAAATGGTGACAGTTATTTGTTGTCATTAAAAAAAATGACAATTATTTGTTGTCATAAAATATTAATTAATGACATTTATTTTTTGTCATGAAAACACATATTGTGACAGTTTTTTGGAACTGTCATAAAAGAACTTTCCACGACATGCGATACTATGACTGTAAATAACTGTCACGGATTTTTTCGCGATAGAAAATAACTGTCGTCGTAGACCATTTTTCTTATAGTGATAGTATATGGATAAGGCTGGGTACTTTATCCTGGTAACACTATGGATACGACTGACTTTGTATTTGATACAAATGCAATGATCCAACGCGTTCGTGTAGGTGACATGCGAGTGAGGGTATCCTATGCATTGAGTTTGCATAAGGCCGAACCATGAAATAGTAACCACTAGATGTAACTCCATCAACTAGTTAGGTTTCTATTTCATTTGGATGACATAGATAACTTAGTCTTAATTCTGAGTGTATTTTGAACTCTCTTCGTGAGGGATTGTCCTTTGAGTTGTACGGGTGATAGCGGCCAAATTTTTGACTCAATATTCTTATCATTTTAGAGACAAGACCGAGTGAAGAACTGGGAACATAATTACATAAGATGGAATTCACTATTTTCTTACTTTAGGGTAAGTAGATGAGTGTTCCCTTAAATGGTGTCTCCGAGACTTGAACAAAGGGCCTTACCCTCTTTATGGCACGAAAGAGATTTTTGTTTATTGGTTAGACCATAAACAGGTTGTTCATTAGAGGAACACTAGTATTTAAGGATTAAGAGGTAACTCAGGGGTAAAACGATAATTTGACCTAGTTGGTGTTAAGAACACTTGTGAAGGACTAACTTACTGTTATTGATCTATATCTTTGGATACAGAAATATATCAGTGAGAAGAGTTCAACTATGAGTCTTTAGTAGAGTGTACACACAATTAACAAATATTGATTAATGCGGTTAATGAGTTTAGCGAATTAATCTCATATCATTGTAACTTTTGATTTGTAGGTCTATTAGGTCCTCTCCCTTGCTCGTAAAGGGTAATGAGATTTATTTATATTGGTTGTAATTTAAAATGTTCAAATTTACTTTGAGAATTAGTGTAACGCCCCAAAAATAAGACAAAATTTAAATTGGATTATCTTGGTTAAACTATAAATGGTAGAAATATTTTGGAGTGAATTGAGTATTGGGTGAGGATTATATGTTTGTGGAAATTAGGATTTATTAAAGATTATGAAAAGAAATATGGTTAATTATTAAATTGTGAAATTTAATTATTGTATGGTTTTGATAAAGGTTGAATGATGATAATTAGGTTGGTGAGATTTAAGGATTGGTTGGTTATATATATATATATATATATAATTATGTTATGAGAATAGTATAATTATTAAAAAGAATATTGGATTTTGGGAAGATAAAAAGGAGATGATTTGATTGAGTCAGATAAAAAGGAGATGATTTGATTGAGTTATTAATGAAGAGAGAGGAGAAATTAATTGAAAATGGAAGATAAAAAGGAAAGAGTTGGAGTTATTTTTAGGGAAAATAAAAAGGGAAAAAGTGATTTAATGGGAGATGTTTAACGAGGAGAGAGAATAAATTAATGTGAGTTATTTTTGTTTGAATAGAAAGAGGGAAGAGAAATAATAATAATATATTTTACGATTAAATAGGACTCCTTGGATAGTGTGCACTCCATCTTTTTCAATCTTCCTCCTTGCACAAATCCTAGCCGCCGCCCCTTCATCATCTCCGTCCACCACCGACAATCGAGCTTCAAACCTTTGCAACCGTTCACGTTTGGTCAAGCTGGGTGAAGACTTCGTTTGAAGACCTGAGTCGGACATCCTCATTCGTCCATGCGTCCGTCTGCCGCTCAACATCGTTCTCTCCTCCACGCACGCCGCCGCCTACGTTGAAGTCCCTTCCGTTCGTTGATCCATTGCCGTAGCTTAGCTCGAACCACCACTCCACGTGAAGCCTTCGTTTGAAGTATCCAAGTCGCTTGCTTCCATCCAGCTGCACGACTTTTCCTTCCTCACCAAGCCGAGAGTAAGCTGCTACCATCTCCACCAAGCCGTACGCGTGAGCCGCATTTTAGACTCGAGCTGTTTCATGAGCCGCTCCTTTATGCCCCAGCCGAACGTGAGCCACGAGTCCCAAGACACGAGTCGAAGCCTCTTCTAGCTGAGCCGCGTTCAATTTTAGTCTTTTGCAACCTATTTGAGCCATTTGGGTTGGTTGGCTAATTTGAAAGATTCAAATTGTGGAATTTATCTACCCAAGGTTTAATTGGGATTCAACACCAACTCTTAGATTTGCTTGTTGGAAAGTTGGGATAATTTTGGAATAGCCAATCTCCAGGTAAGGGATTTTCCTATTAGACCCTACTTTGAATATGAGTCTTGTATTATTGTGCTACGGATTGGAGGTATATCATGACTATTTGACTGTTAACGATTGGAGGTGTGTTATGACTATTTGACTGTTAAGGATTAGAGGTATATTATGACTGTTTGTCTATTAAGGATTTGAGGCATATTATGACTATTTGACTGGCTATTTGAGATGATCTTATAAATGGTTACTTCGGTAACCATATTGAGATTAAACTTGATATGATGATTTTGTTTGACCGAGTTATGATGTTTATGATATGATATATTTTATAGGCTACGATGTTATGTTAAACGTACCGTTAGAGTCGTACCATAAGGGTGTCCTACAGGATTGCCACCTATTTATGCCTATGTGTCAGTTTTATGTGTGATTCGACGGGATCACTTATAGCCCGACTCTCTCATAGGGTGTTCCCTTCCGGGTCACCGAGAGCCTAGTGGTGTCCCCAGTGGATCATTGGATAGCGTGCCTTCGGGGGCACAATAGTTAGACGGTACCATCTTGCAGGACTCTAATAGGGATTTAACAAACATCTAGGGGGACAAATAGTGAGTCCCTTACTGAGTATAAGTTATACTCACCCTTTCTCTATGTTTAAATTTTGCAGGGTAAGGTAAAGAAAAGACAAATTGGCGAATGACAAGAAGTGACCGTGGCTCGCCATCGGGGATAGTCCAGTTGTTTTTCGCACTTACCAGTAAATTGTGTTTAAAAATTTTTGAAACTCGTGTATTTCTAGTATTTTTTTAACTACATTTTGGGTCCAAATTAGTATTTTAATTAGTTATTTGATTGTTTTCATTGTTTTTTTTCGTTACTAGTATCTTCACTAAATATTTAAAATGTTTAAGTAAACTTTAGTATTTTCTTGTTTTAAAAAATAAAAAGTTTATAGTTGTCTAAATGGTAATGACTCTAGCTTAGTAGAAAAGTTTGGGTCGTTACAATTAGTATAATGTATGGTGATACATTACAATATAAAGTTTATATATTTTAATTAAACTTTATTATATAAATTTAATTTTGGATATGATTCAAAATTAATTTACGAGAGATAAAATATTTGAATGAGTTTAAGTATTAATTTAATGTGAATTAGATTCATATTAAATTTATTGGTTATGAGAGAAATTTATATTTGAATATAATTTAAATTTAATTTAAGTTAATCATAAGATATTTAATTTAGCTATTAATTAATTGAAGAATTAATTAATAGTTTAGTTTAATTTAATTTAATTTAATTTTAAACTATAAGAGATTGGAGACATATTCATGAAATATGGTTTAAATGAAATATGATTTAATTAAGGGTCATTTTTAAAAATAGCAAAATAAATTAAAATATTTACAATCTATAGTAAAATTTTGAATTTTATTTGTTTGATTAGGGTTCTTTAATTGCTTGTTTTTGCCAAATTTATTGGATTATTTTAATGGGTTAAGACAAAGATAACTAATACGGCGACTTGTTTGGTATTTCAGCATGTTTGCTTCATTTAATCAAATGGTTAAAAACGAAAAATTAACCGATGAAAATTATGCAACGTGGAGTCAGACCTGAATATGATTCTAGTTAATGATATGATCTACGCTTCTTCTTAATGAAGGAATGTCCTCATTTTTCTGCTCGAAATGCATCTCAGAATATCAGGAATGCATATAACCGTTGGACAAAGGCCAATAACAAGGCTCACGTCTATTTCTTGTCCAGTATGTCTGACATACTAAGCAAGAAATATTAGACCATGGTCACTGGACGTTAGATCATGGATTCCCTCCAAGAGATATTTAAGAAGAATAAAGAAGAAGGTAAATATGATTTACTTTTCTTAAAAACATGTTTAGTGAAATATAACTAAAATGCCTAGATACTTGATTCACGAGTCACTAGCTATGTTTGCTCTTGCCTCCATGTGAATCTTGTCTTGAACTAAAGATGACTAAAAGACCTTTTACTGAATATTTTTATAAGGCCAAAGAGTCTCTAGAACTTATACATTCAGACCTCTGTGATCTGATGAATGTAAAAGCTAGAGGAGATTTTGAATACTTCATCTCTTTTATAGATGATTATTCAAGGTATGGTTATTTATGCTTAATTGGACATAAGTCTGAAGCTCTTGAAAACTTCAAGGACTATAAGGATGAAGCTAAAAATCTATTGAGTAAAAAGATTAAAATACTTCAATTTGATCAAGCTGGAGAGTACATGGATTTGAAATTCCAGGACTATATGATAGAACATGAAATCTAATTTCAACTCTTGGCACCTGATACACCTCAACAAAATGGTGTATCAAAAAGAAGAAATAAAACCTGGTTAGACATGGTTCGTTCAATGATAAACTATACTCAATTGTCTAGCTCGTTTTGGGACCATGCAGTAAAGACTGCAATTCATATCTTGAATAATGTTCCTTCGAAAAGTGTTTTTAAAACACCTTTCAAGTTATGGATAAGACGTAAACTTAGTTTAAGTCACTTTAGAATTTGTGGTTGTCTAGCACACGCGTTAGTGATAAATCCCAAGAAGTTCAAACACCGTTCAAGGTTATGCCAATTTGTTGGTTATCCTAAAAGAAATGAGAGGTGGTCTATTCTTCGATCCACAAGAAAATAGAGTGTTTGTATCGACAAATGTTACTTTCTTGGACGAAGATCACACAAGAGATCATGAACCATGAAGCAAATTAGTAGTAAGTGAAGTTACTGATGAATCAACAAGGGTTGTTGATGAAGCTGGTCCCTCATCAAGAGTTAATGAAACCAACACATCAGATCAGTCTCATCCTTCTCAATCGTTGAGAATGCCTCGATGCAGTGGGAGGATTGTATCACAACCTAATTATTACTTGGATTTAACTGAAACTTAGGTTGTCATACCAGATGATGGCGTTGAGGATCCATTGTCTTATAAACATACAAGGGTAATGAGATTTATGTATATTGGTTGTAATTTGAAATGTTCAAATTTACTTTGGAAATTAGTAATACATTATAATATAAAGTTTAATCAAACTTTATAAGATAAATTTAATTTTAGATATGGTTCAAATTTAATTCATGAGAGATAAAATATTTGAATAAGTTCAAATATATTAATTTAATGAGAATTGGATTCATATTAAAATTATAGGTTAAAATTTAATGCGTATATGATACACATTAAAACTATAGGTTATGAGATAAATTTAAATTTGAATATGATATACGATATTTAATTTAGAAATTAATTAATTGGAAAATTAATAAATAATTTAGTTCAATTTTATTTAATTAAATTTGATATGACTAAATTAATTAATTAAATTAAAACTATAGGTTATGTGAGAGATATCCATTTAAATATGATTTAAATGAAATATTAAATAAATATTAAATAAGGTTGAACAACCTGTTTATGATCCAACCACACTAAACAAAAACTCCTCTTGTGCTATAGAATGGGTAGAGCCCTTTGTTCAAGTATCGGAAACACTTTTTAAGGAAACACTCATCTACTTACCTAAAAGTTTGGAAGGAGTGGATTTCATCTTGTGTTATTACGTTTCCAGCTCCCCACTCGATCTTGTCCTCAAAATGATAAACATATTGAGTTGGCAATCTGACCACTCTCACTCGTACAAATCAAAGGATAATCCCTCTCGAGTAAGACTTCATAATACACTCAGGATTAAGACTAAATTACCTAGGTCATCCTAATGAAATAGAAACTTAACTAGTTAACAGATTTACATCTAGTGGTTACTATCTCATGGACCGGTCTTATGCAAACTCATTGCATAGAATACCTCCACTCGCATCTCACCTACACGAGTGCATTAGATCATTAAGTTTGTATCAAATACAAAATGAGTCATATCCATAGTGTTACCAGGATAAGGTACCCAACCTTATCCTTTTATTATAGACTCTTTGAGTTGATCTCGAACATTGATCCCTATATGTCTCTACATATAGTTCAAGACTCATTAAACAACTTAAGATGTTAGTTAATTGGATTTAGGTTATTAAGACAAAACTAATAATATAATCAATAACACTTATTGAAATAATAACACTTTATTAATAATGGTCAATAGATTACATTTACTATATAAGAGTTTTAGGACATAAAATCCAACACTAAGGGTATAGGAAACCATGTAGAAAAGGTCTGTATGGTGAAGTGAAGCCAATAAATGCATTAAAGACGTGCATTGTGTTTGGTGGCCTAAGCAACAAGAAGTGAGCTAGGAGATTCTCATATGCTATTAAAGAAAAGATCATCACAGTAGTCTAAACAAAAGGCGATGAGTCTTAGTGTTGGGAATGTTTCATGCTCTTAGCGAGAAGGATACAAGACTAAGTGTGTGTTATACGATTATTGAAATTATTAAAATGAAGCGATAAGGCCGTTTGAACTAAAATGATTATGTTGTGAAATGGGTTTCCAAATGATTTTCTTACCTCACTAAGACTTTTGACTTATGGTTTAAGTTTTCACTTTCCAAGTGACATGGCGTTAAGGCCAAGTAAGGAAAAGGTGAGAAGCTGTTAAGCGAAATGAGGCAGTCAGGCGTTTTGTTGTAAGATTTTAAGTTGTTTTTTTGTACCTTACAAAGTTGTAAATTGTATGGTTGAAGTTAATAAAAATTTAAGTTTATGTCATCCACTGTGTTGTGTTTTTCCTTATCGCTTAGTAGTTTAAAGGACTTAAGTTTGAGTAAGGCGATAAGACTAAACTTCAAAGATTTAATCTATCGTTGCGTGTCACGTTTCTTTCTGCATTACTTATGTTGCTTTGGATTCCTTGTGGATCAGGGTGTGACACAAGATGATACTCTTTGTGGTGCCAGTGTATGTTTCATCCTTTCGAGAGTTAAAGGTTCATGTACTTTCATGTGATTCTCTGCTTGCAGGTAATTTCAGCTGTAAATTATCTTCTCTTTTTATCAGGAAAATTTCTACAGGCAAAGCTTCTAAGATATTATCATTCTTCAAATAAAACTTTGCATTTGCAAAGTGAGACTGAACCTCTAATAATGGGTTAAAGTTAGTCGACCTTCTTTACACCGTCTTGATAAAATTTAAAGAATTGATGCAGTGTTGAAGTTAATATTCAATTTCCATGAATCCAAGGATGATCTAGTAACAACTTGTAAGTAATGTTTTAGTCTATGACATGAAATAATGTACTTGCCTTTAAGTTACCAATTGTGAGCTCTAAGCGTATCATGCCTATTGCTATTTGGCTGCCCATGTTGAAACGTTGGATTACCAACTTACTGTTTGAGAGTTCATCCATCAAGATGCCTAATTGTCTCATAGTAGACTTTGACATTATGTTGACAACTAATCCATTATCAATAAGAATCTCATCAACTCTCTGTTTTCGAATGTATCCAAAAACATACAAGTGTCTATTATGAAGATTAGATCCTAACAACAAATCCTCATTTGAGAAACCTATAGACATACAATAAGGAACATTGTTGTGTGTCATAGATGTCGGATAACTCGAAGCCGATGCTTCTGAATTTAACAATGCATCAATAAGGATGATTTTGGTTTCTTGAGAAAGTGATAACAAATCATCCACATTGAACCTCAATAGATCTTTTGACACTTCCTCCTCCTCTAGTGATCTTGGAGGGATGCTTTCTTCCTCCATTGTGTTGTAGCATGACACGCAACGACTTCTGAGTTTTCATCCTGATGATCACAAAGGAAGCTTGTTGGAAGGAAGTCTGCCAAGGTTACTATGCACTGAGGTCAAGGGAAATTCCTGTCTCCCCGTCTTCCTCATGCATGAACTTAGCCTTTCGAGTCTTCTTCTTCTTATTCTTTTGAACCTTATTCACTCTTCTATAATTTTGGTTGGAGCGAGACTCTTTTTGGGTTGGAGTCAACTATCTTTTATTTCGACGAGTTACAACTATCCACCCTTCATCATCTTTTTTGACTGATCTTTCTAATTCTTGAGGACCCTCAGGTGCCACTTCCTAACAAAATTGGATAACTATACATTCAAATGTCCCAAACTGGACTAAGCTTTTCCTTTGCTAAAAAATCAATGTTGACATAGGAGTATTTAACATTATCGTTACTACAACATGGTTTGTTTGAGCTACTTCTTCCAAGTCTAGCTCGATATTTTTCTTATGAACCAACCTTAGAATTAGCTCCTTCAGCACAAAACATTTATCTCCCAAGTGACTGATGACTCGATGGTACTTGCAGTAGTTGGGATTGTCTACCTTTGTTGCTTGCTCAAGTTTCTTACATTCTGCCAGCTGGATCAACTGCTTCTCCAATAGTTGCTCTAGCATATATGTCCGCAATATCTGAATCAGAAAATGGGTAAACATTTTTCTGTCTTTTCTTTAGATGACATTTCTTGCTTCCATCATCCTTCTTTTATGCTCTCGTTTCCTTTGTTTTGGATGGCTTTAACGAAGTCATGTTTACGACCATAGATTCCTTTATAGTGCTCTCCACTATCTTTTCAACAACCTTTATCTTTTTTTTTTTAATCTTTCTTTACTTAAATAATAAAAAAATCCTTAGTTCCTCTACTAGCGATGTTCAACTTTATATTATAAGCTTCAGTTGCTTTATTCCTTGCAAACAGTCAAGGATTCCCCAATGCATGCCAAGATCCAGAGCCCTCTTTTGGTTGATGTAGTCGATGACTGACTATCCCTTTCGTTCTTTCGTGTTTGTAAGCTCGTTCATGCTTACGGTGCGTTTGGTGCTATAGAAATGATTTAGGAATTCTTTTTCTAATTGTTCCCAGCTATTGATGACTTCCAACTCTAGATCGATATACTGCTAAAAAATATTTCCTTCAAGCTTCGAACGAACTGCCTGACTAATTGGTCTCCTCTTGATTATCCTTTCTCGCATGTTTCAACCAAGTGGGCAATGTGCTGCTTTGAGTTTTCCTTTCCATCGAAGTGCTGGAATTTTAGAGGCTGGTACCCAAGCGGCATTCTCAAGTTGTTGATTCTTTTGGTGTATGGTGTAGAGTACATGAAAGAAGTATGGGACGAGCCTCCACATTGAGCTTTGATGGAGTTCGTGATTATATCTTGTAGCTGCTAAACTGGGAGGGAAGCTATAGAAGTTGATTATTGTTGTGGCTCATTTTCTTACACCACGTTCTTTCCTTTGTCACAAGCTTCAACAACAGGAGTTTGCCTCGACTTAGTAGTTTCACAGTTTACATCTACTCTCTCAAAGCTGTAACTTCGTGGTCTAGTTCCTTAATAGCCTTAATCGGGACATTAATTTTTCTTTCCATTTCTGCCATGGAAGCCTCTATCGTTACATCGGTCATCATGATAGACATCACGTTAGGGTGTGCTTCCCTCTGACTTGTTAAAGGTAGAATCAAAGTTATCATACAAAGGATTTTCCTTGATGACAATCCCATCTTTAGAAGACTCTATCAATTGCTTAAGGATGTTCTACACAATGAAAGAACCTTGATCCTGCTTTTAGATGATCCCACTAGAATGACTGCAGGTGATAGGTTCCGTGTAAGTGTTGCTTGCAACAAAAGATTTGGATATAACTTTCTTTGGTGCCATTGGTTTTCATGTAGATTTGGATGACGAGAAACAGATGAGAGGTAAAGAGGTCTCACTGGACGTGCCAATTTGTTCATACGAGATTTTTGGAGAAATTTAATCCATGGAGTTGAACTTGTGCTGATGTTATATTTATATTGATTTGATGTGATGTGGAATAAAGGAACTTCAATCTTCATGGGCAGTCGACTTCAGAAGTTAGGGAGTCTTCTAGCTTTTGAAAAAATTATTTTTAGACCTTCTGAAGTAAAAAATTTTCAACCCCCACAAATGAAGAGAATTCCTTTATATATAGAGTTCTCTGGTGAGTTTTATAGGCTTAAGCCTAGTTGGTTCATGGACCAGACCCATGGGCTTAACCACATGGATTTCGGTCATATTTACTCTTTGGGCAAAATTAATCCTATTTTTTTGCTCAATTGAACTTTAATTCAAGTAAATAATATTTAATTTGACCAAAATAATTAACTTGATCCAATAGTCATAATGAAAACATGTGACATCATCACAATTGACCAATTTATGTCTTCTATTTTATTTTGGGACACAATTAGTCTCAAATTAAATAATATGTATTTTTACATTAATTTAGTAAATAACATGACATTTTGTGATTGGTCCAAAATTTCTTATTCAACAAATGAAAACCGAGGATACACTTAATATTATAATAATAAATATCATTATTATTATTTTATTCCATTTACCTTTTTGAAATAACCCAAATCTTTTCTCTTTCCTACATTAATTATGTCCAAATATACTTAAAAAAATAGGGATCTTTTAAAAAACTAACAAAACAACAAAATATTTATATGCTTTAGAACAATTTAAAAAATGATAAAAGTCCACAGGCCCATAATGGTAAATACCAAAAATGCCCCATGATTAATTGGCATCCATTGCACATACTATACAAGGGAAATATTGGTTTAGATTTGACTATTCTTTCCTATATGTTAGTTTAGATTTGATCGCTTAAATTTGACTATCCAAATCTAAAAGATTTTTCTTTAAGATTCTTTTGTTTAGATTTGACTATTCTTTGGTAGATGATCGTTTAGATTTAATCGTTTAAATTTGGGTAGCCAAATTTAAATAATAAAATCTAAACGATAGTGTACCAAAAAATCTTTTAAAAAATTGTTTAGATTTAAGAATCTTGAAAAAAAAAATCATTTAGATTTGGGTAGCCAAATCTAAACGATCTTGTAGGAAAGAATAGCCAAATCTAAACAACCATTTTCCAAATATATTACACGTGCTGTCAGTTAATCAATGGATATTTTTGGTATTTTTTATTGTAGGCCTGTTGGCTTTTTCCATTGTCGAAATTGTTGTATAGCGTGTAAATATTTTACTGCTTTGTTATATTTTTTAAAAAATCACTTAAATTAACATACATACATACGTACATACATTAAATATCCCAATCTCCAATTTTCAATTTTTTTTATATATATTAAATATCCCAATATCCTAATTTTCAAGTTTGTTAATTTAATAAGGAATGATATTTTTTATAATATTTTTTTAATTAAACATTATTCTATAGGAAGACATAATTAGATATTGATTTTTTAAAACATTAATGGTAATTAGAGGTTAGTTTGGCAAAGAGACACTACTTTTGGCAAGGAGTTTTGAAGGTTGGGCGTTCGAGGTTGGTCTTAGGAATTTTCGGTAGTCGGTGTAATGATTTCCAAGTGTCTTTAGCATGAAAAGAGGTGGTTCATGCAAGTAGGAGGTGGTTTGAGTTGGAGGAGCTTTGTTTGTGAGTCTATTTTCGAGTGTGGGGTTGCCGATCAAAAAATATTAAAGGACCAAGTTTGATGATGAAAATCACGTGAAGGTCAAATTTTAAAGGATTCTGAGTAGTGTTTGGTTCTGGAAGCCACATAGCTCAATACTTCGAATTTAAAGCTGATATCTTGAGGTAAGATAGCTAACTCATTTCTAAGCAAGTTTCCAGAAGGAAGTTTTGTAATTTGAGTTTATGAGGTGATGATAGTGATTTAGTTAACAATATGTATCCATTTAGAATTAAATTAATTTACGTTAATTTAGGCCAGCTAAATGATTAAATTAATTCGCGTTAATCAATATGATGAAAACTATTTAAAAGTTCTTTAGAAAAAATAGAAATTAAAAAAAAAACTATTCACATTAGTGCATGATAGTGATTTAGTTAATACTATCACTATCATGGTTTATTTTATGTCTATAATTCAATAAGGAAGTGTTTAAATAATTTTCCTTTATTTTCATTACTAAGATTTTAAAAAAAGGAAATAATCAAATATTATAATTTAATAGTTAAGGAAAGATATTTTTGAAGTTGGAAATTTAGAGGTTGGAATATTTAATATATATATATATATAAAGAATAAAGAAGGTGTGACATGGGTGACAGCTCATTGAAGTCGTGGACGGGATCCATGACTTCGGTGGACAACTCAACGAAGTCGTGGACCCTGTCTACGACTTTGCCTAGTCACTTCACTACGCTTTTCTTGTCAATATTCCTCCTACCCCCTTTTGACATTACTTTTTAAAATAACATTATTAAAAAAAGTTCAACAATTAGTTTATCTTTTATCTTCACTACAAGAAATGTTAGTTATGATAGCATCAAAAAAACACTATTGTTGATTTTCAATAGCGTTTTCGAAATGCTGTCGTAGCCGATGTTATTGAATGTCCATGACTTTTTATAGTGTTTTTACAACGCTGTGCAAAATGCTATAATATGTCTCTATTGATAACAAATATATGATGCTATAAATACTTTTTATAATGTGAAAAAAACGCTATTGAAAATTGGATTGCGTTTTTTATTGCGTTGAAAAAATCGTTATCAAAATGTTTCAATAGCGTTTTCAATAACATTGAAAAAATTCTATAAAAGACATTTTACAGCGTTTTTTATTGCGTTCGAAAAGCATGATCAAAACGTTTCAATAGCTATTTCAATAACATTGAAAAAACGGTATGAAAATGTTTCAATAGTGTTTTAATAACATTGAAAAAATATTATAAAAGACTTTTTGTAGCGTTTTTTATTGCGTTCGAAAAAGCGTTATCAAACCATTCAACGCATTCTCTATCATGAGTATATCAAATTGTATGCAAGTTTTGCAACTCAAAACTAGTTTTAAAAGCTCATTTTTGTTATCAAAATTTAATGATGGAAAATTGTTATCGAAATTCTTTTAAGAAACATGGATATATGAAAACAATGGAAACAAGAACATCACACGACAAAATTTACTTTGAATAAGCTAAAACAACACTGCTTTATGCTAATGGCCAAAACCAGAAGCTAAGAAACAATTCAACTCCATAAGTTTGGTATCCAAAATTTAGAAGCATATTGATAAAATTGTACTATTTAAGTAGTTCAAATATCAAACAAAAGACTGAAAAAACAAGGCAAAAGTACAAAGAGGAGAAAATTCTAATAGCAACCTTTGAGATTATTAACCACATCGTATGGAATGGGAGTCACAATCTCTATTAAAGCACCTTCAACCATGAACCATGGTTTGAGGCCTTCTGGTTGCCTCTTGGTGCAGATGATTGTTTCAACATTGCTAACTTTTTGCTTGGTAGAATCTTAAAAATTATAGTTGACAATAGGAATCTGTAAGGCAGAAGATTCAAAATTTAAAACAGCAAAGAATTTCTTAAACTTACAATACATGTAACGACCCAACTATTTGGAACTAGATTGTGGTCATTACTTTAAAAGAAAAACACTTTTATTAAACATGAGTCTTGACAGAATTCATAAAATAAAATAACATCAAAATCTTTGGTCGGGCCCTATTTTAAATCAACCAAAATTTTAGAAATACAGTTGCAAAACAAAATTCATAAACATCTGTTAAATCACAAAAGTTTCCTAAACAGTCTCAAGTCCTACAGAAAGCAACAAAACATAGGCGGAAGCATTTTGAACGACAATCCCTATAGCAGTCACGCCTCCTTCTTGCCTCTCATCGAACTGTCTCCTTTGTTATCTTTGCCTGAAAAGTTAAACATAAAAAGGGTGAGTACAACATACTCAGTAAGGGACCCACTACTGGTCCCGTTGGGGGAAAAATAAATTATTAGTTCCCTAATGGAATACCCTACACAGTCACAGTCTTGTGATCCCGTAGGATACACACAATCAGTCTAACGCCCCGATGGACGCATAATCAGCCTAGTGTTCTGCAGAAGCACATATCAGTCAAATAGGACAACTAATAATTTTTCCCCTCGGTCCAATCTTTCATACTAACAGTCATTCTCAATACAGTCAAACATTTTCATCACATAACCCTTCATAAACTCTATCAGTCACCTTATTCTAATTTAACTCAAGGCTGGTCAGAACTTCTCAGTACATCAGTCAACAATTAAATAGTCACAACATCTCTCTCAGTCTACAAGTGTACAACCATACCGTCTTCTCAGTTTACGTGAACCCAACCGTAACAACACATCATGCATTTAGTCTAAACAAAGAGAAACCCATCATTTAAAATCTACCCCTATAAGAAACATCAACGAGTTACAGTAAATCAACATCCATATGAGTAATATATACATAATCCAGTCAGTCACTTCAAGCACGCAAAACCCAGTCCCACACCATACATAAATATATGTATTTTTCTTAATCAAACATAACATAAAATACACCTTAAGTTTACATCCAAAAATATGTCACAACCATCATCCTCTCTCAATTTAGATATAACATCACCATTCATCACAATCAAGCTATAAGTGAGCCCAGTAGAAAGTCCCTTACCTCACTTTACTCTAAGCACCTTAATCGAACTAGCGCCATCCAAAACGAACCTAAACATATGTAAATAGCAATCCGATCACTTTCATAATCAATTTCACCTACTCAATTTGCTTATACACATTTTCCACGACTTACCCATAAGGTGGAGAGTTGAACCGTGTACCCAACTCGCTTGAGAATCAAAGGATTTAGGTGTTGTCCACGAAACAGCACCTTCAAGAACACCATTTCAACTAGTTAACCAACATAACGAAGCCATATTTTTACAGTGCAGAACCATGAATTCCAAATATTCAATCTTACCATGACTAACAACAAGGCAGCGGCAGCAGCGATCAGAACCCAAATGAAAAATTAAACCGTGCAAGATAGATCTAGAAATCGACTTGGAGAAGAGGAGTTTGGCACGCGGCTCACAGACAACTTGCACAGAAGCCGAGCGGTATGGGTCTTCAGCGGCTTAGTCAGACAGGGAACGCGGTGGAAGGAGCACGGGCAGTGGCACTTTACAGATCAGAGCAACAACGACTACCTATTTTCGATCCGACCACCGTGATGCAGTGGTTGTGACGGTATTGCGGGTGATGGGCAAAGGAGAGGATGAGGAGGGTGAACAGAAAAGAAGAAAACAATTGGAGAAGGGTGGCGCGCTAATGAAAGAGAAAGGAAGGAGATTGGAGATGGCTGCCGGCGGTGTGGGTAGGGCTTAGAAAGGAGAAAAATTTGAGGGGGGTGTGGTCGCGAGGAAGAAGAAGAGAAAAGGAAATTTTCCTTTTCTTTTTTTTAAACTAAATAATTAATATAATAATAATTATAATTAAAAAATTAATTATTATTATTAATTATTTATATTAAATCCTTATTCCACACTCTTTTCCAACCAATCCAAAATATAATAACACCCCAAAAGAAATTAAAGTCCATAACCAAGACAAATTGATATAGTTAAAAAACAAAACAAAATACTACCTTGAAGTTCGGGGTGTTACAATTATGGTGTTTAACTAGGGTGTTATCTTTTTACCTCATGGGGCCAATAAAATAATAGGCCCGAAAGACATCAAATAGTATATAATGTGAATATGGGCCTCATTAATAATATTATATTTAAAATAAATCTAACATTCTCCCACTTGGAATTAACATTATTTACCATATACGTTCATAGACATAATGCGCAAAATTAGACTTCATAACAATTCATGTCAAGTCAAAAAAAATTACTGAAGAAACATGGTGGTCATACATCATTGTATTAACATACTCCCTCCCATGTATCACTGAAATAATTCTTCTATTAACATGATTTATAATAAAGATAATCAATAATGGTCCAACAATAAGTGTCTTTATCAAAGACGATATCCTGTTTAACATAATTCATTTATGTATATACTAATCGTAACAACAGAACCATGAGATAAAATCAGAAACAATAAATAAATGATCTCAAAGTGTCAAATAACATAATCTCGATCTTGTTGGAATTTATGTCCTAAAACTCGTAGTTTGTAATCATATTCTATTCAATAAAGTTATTATTGATATTATAATCTTAAAGCCAATAAATTGAGGCTATTATTGAATAAACTTGAACTTTATGTAGAGACATAAATATGGATCAAGTTCGAGTAAATAGCCTAAATAGTATATAGTATATGAATACGGTTGGATACCTTATTGTTGGAACAATATAGATGCGGATCGCTTTGTAGTTAGTACAAACGATGTGATCCTGAATCGTTCATGTAGAGACATGGAAGTGGGGCATCCTATGTAAAAGTTTACATAAGACTGGAACCATGAAATAGTCGATTTTAGGTTATAACACCGTTGACTTTAATAAAACCGACTCTTTCGTTTATAAATATCCAATGCAACTTAATCTTAATCCTAATCCTAATCCTGAGCTAACTATGAACTTATGTTCACATGGAATTATCCTTAGATTTGCATAGGTGAGGGCTGAAGGGATAAAAGCCCTATGGCAGTGGAAGAATTAAAGAACCATTACTCAATTTAATTTTAGAATCTTAAAATACCGATACATTGGCAAAATTTAGAATCAAAATTCTAAATAAAACTAAGCATGCTTTTTATATAAGAGATACAGAGAACTTACTTTTGTTTACAATCCATATTCATATTTACCTCATTCTTTGATATCGGTGGTCTAAACCATAAACCCTTTTTTACTTCCTCCTCCTCTATCACTTCCACGTCCTCTATCACTTCCATATCCTCTATCACTTCCTTTTCCTCTTTCACTTCCTCATTTTCTAAAACTTTCTCCTAAAACCATACAAATTTACATAGTGCAAGTAAATGATAACTTCACTTTGATAAACAATTAATATTACCTTAGAAACAAATATTTTACCTTCTTTTGGACTTTACCCTTCGAGCAACTACCATGCTCGGATGTCGGCATGCTTTGAACTTTCTCCTCCAATTCTTGAATGCGTTTGCAGAGTATTTTATTTTCATCAATGATTTGTTGAGTTGAATCCACCTTTTTTTACTTTCTTGGTTTAGCTCGTCTAAAATCTTGTTCATTAGAAGAACCCTTTTTCTGCATATCATTAATCGCGCCATAGTTAAATTTAAAAATATTTGTAAAATACTATAACATTCTTCATTACCATATCCTCTACAAGATTCGCATAGTCTCGTCTTGACATATTATGATTATATTTGCTCTTCTTTCTTCGATCTTGTTGTTCCCTTCTCACTTTCTATACAAAATTAATGTAAAAAGATTAAAATAACAAACGTGATTTATATTTGATTCATTTAATTACATGACAAAAGATTATTACCTGAAACTTTGGTGACAGTCTTTACTTGACAAACTCTTGCCAAATATGTGTATCAATTATGTGAGAATACAATGAAGGTGGATCTATTAAGAGTTGTGGTTCATCCATAAAAGGGATAATATATTGTGTCGTCAACCAACTCTTGAATTGACGAAATGCAACTCCAGCCATTTTTATAATGGAATTCTTACTTCGACCATCAACTACGAATGCTCCCTAGAAAAACCAAATTAAACAATGCATAAGAAAAAAGAACCTATATGCACTAAGTATCAGAATATACAATAAGTGTGTAACCTTTGCATAATTTCAAAGTGAGAAAGAATTATTACATACCTCAACCATATTATATATTTTTTCTTTCAACTCAGTTGGCACTAGCTTCCACGATGCATGTGTAATTGGGATATGATGATGCACACAAGATCCAATAAAAGATTGTAGCTTATGCCTATTCTCGCCAATCGATACTCCAAGCACATTGTAGTCAACTATTGTTTTCTCCCCTGTACTTTTAATTCTTGTAACATCATGCATCAATGTTAGTCCTCTTGTTTTTCTTTTCTTATTCTTTGGTACTTTAACTTGTTCCAATTCATCTGCATTGTCCAAACCTATTTTGAACTCGTCTAATCCAAGTGCTAAGTCCTCATCGGTTGTTAACTCCATTGTATAACAATTAGTTTGGAAAAAGAAAAATAAAGTTCAGTTAAATAAGTGTAAGATGCAAAATATCCATAAAAATTACTAAGTATAAAAACCGACCCAAACATTTACTCATTAGCAATCTATGTACCTTCACAATCATCTCATACATATGTTGGAGCGTTCTCATCTAAATCAAGTCTACATTCAATATCTAATGTGGCTTTAGGCATTTCTTGACAATTTAGAACTGTATCTCCAAGTTCGTCATTATTGTATTGATCCTCGAAATCTCTTTGTGGTGGAGTAAGAACAATAGACCACCGACTATCACTTGGATCCTCAACAAAAAACACTTGTTTTGCCTTGGTTGCAAATATGAAAAAAAATTTCTTATGCCCTATTCTACTCAAGTCAACTAACACAAACCCAAGCTCGTCAGTTTTGATACCACCACTATTTTCAACCCAATCACATTTTAAAATGGCAACCTTGAATGTATTATAATTAAGTTCCCAAATCTCTTCTATCACACCATAAAAGGACATTTCTCTGATTATAGGATTTTTATCTTTCGAGCTACATACTTGCATTGTTCTTGCAACTAAACTGACTCCATTATTCTGTACACTTTTGTTTTTGTCATGCGACTTTGTGTGGTAGTGGCATCCATTAATAGCGTAACTATTGTAAGTAGCCACAACTAGATGAGGGCCATGAGCAATCCACCACAAGTTATCTGAAACCTCAACATCTTCCATTGCAAGTTCTGTTTCAACCTAAGTGACAACAACTTAGACAATTAGAGTGTAAATGAGAAAGGATAATGTTAAATAACTAATTTCGTGTTATACCTTTTCTCGTAACCAAGATATGAAGGTTCGATTATGTTCATCTTGAATCCATTTCTGATTTTTGGATCTACTTCGATGTTGTTGTTGTAATGTGATCAAATGTTTCCTTGTGAAGTAAAACAAGATGTTGAATGTACTTACTTTCAATTTCATGAATTTCAATCGAATAAATGAATTGTAGACACAAGAAGTACTTACTCTATATATGGTTGCACATCAACAGTATTCTCCAAAACATATCTATGAGCTTGATGTCAAAGCTCTCGTTCAGGTATGTTAGTAACTTCACTTGATAATGGTCTACCAAGTTCTAAATTATCTGAATTGTCTCTTAATTTTTGACAACCAAGTCCAATGGGATCTACTTCACATAAAAATTCTGAACAAAATTCAACAGCTTCTTCTAATATATAACCTTCAGAAATACAACCTTCTGGATGATGCCGATTCCTCATAGCATTTTTTATAACCTTCATGAACCTTTCAAATGGATACATCAAATGTAATCACAATGTCTTCTTGCAGCTTCTCTATTTGTGTAACATCTATAACTTTGTTACATATAGAATTGAAAAAAAGATACAAACGAGTTATAGCATATCGAACATGTTTTGGAAGCACAAATTTGATGGCAACAAGGAGCAATTGTTGTAAGAGAATATGACAATCATGAGATTTTAGACCTTTCAATTTTGAATCTTCTATTGACCCAAGATTCCTAACATTGGAAGAGTAACTTCGAGGAACTTTCATTTCTGATAACGCCTTCAAAAGAAGACGTTTTTCTTTCTTAGTAAGAGTATAACAAGCAGGGGGAATGAATATTTTCTTATCTGCATTAATAGGAATAAGCTTAAGTCGAATGTTTAAATCAGCTAAATCACGTCTAGCATTCAAACCGTCCTTAGTTTTTCCTGGAATATCAAGAAGTGTACCTAAAATATTCATGCACACATTTTTCTCGATATGCATCACATCTAAACAATGTCTAACATGAAGATGCTTCCAATAGGGGAGCTTGAAAAAAGCAGACCTCCTATTTCAACAACTCTTTGTGCTTCCAATAGAGTGTTTTCTTTTCTTGTTTATTTTTCCTCTTTGAAAGTCAAGATCTTTAGTTTTTTCAAATACAACCTCTCTAGAAAAAGGTTCAGGAATACTTCCCAGTTCTCGCTGACCATTAAACGATTTCTTTTGACGATGAAAAGGATGATTATGTGGTAGAAATTTTCGATGTCCAAGATATGTCATTTTCTCTCTCTATATTTCAGTCGAATTGAAGATGTGTTATCTCCACAAATTGAACATACCTTATACCCTTTCACAATACATCCACTAAGGTTTCCATATGCTGGAAAATCATTAATCGTCCATATAAAACTGTTCTTAGGTTGAATTGTTCCTCATTATAGGCATCGTAACATTGCACACCACTTTCCCACAAAAGTTTTAAATCATCAATCAATGGTTCTAAGTATATCCCAATGTTATCCCCTGGTTGCTTTGGACCCGAAATCAATATTAATAACATCATGAACTTTCGTTTCATACACAACCATGGGGAAAGATTATAAATCGCCATCACAACTGGCCAACAACTGTACTTAGAGCTCATATCACTATGTGGATTTATTCAATCTGCTGACAATGCTAAACGAAGATTCCTAGGTTCAGAATTAAAATTTGGCCACATGGTATCAACTAACTTCCACGCTGGACAGTCAGCAGGGTGCCTCAATTTATCATCAATTTCTCTTTCACTAGCATGCCAAGTTAAATTTTTAGCACATTCAACACTTTTAAACATCTGTTGAAATCGTGGAATAGGTGGAAAGTACCACATTATTTTAGCAGGAATTTTCTTTCTCTTATTTGCATCTTTTCCATATTTCCACCTAGACTCACCAAATTCAGGACACACAATTGCGTTGGCATATTCTTTTCAATACAAGCAACAATTATTAGGACATGCATGAATCTTTTTATATTCCATTCCTAGTACACCTAACGTTTTCTTTGCTTCATACGTTGATGTAGGGAGGTCATTAGTAGAAGGTAAGATGTCTTTTAACACTTTTAATAGTTCGAAGAAACTAACGTTACTCCATCCATGTCTAACTTTTAAGTTATACAAGTTCACTAATGTAGACAATTTGGTAAATTTTTGACACCGTTCATATAACGGTTTCTCAGCATCATTAAGCAATTTCTCGAAACCACTTGGATCCTTTGAATATTGCTCATGAGCAATTTCGACCATTTCCTTTATATTTCCAACATCGTTCTCTTCATGCATACACTTTGATGATTCTCCATGAAAGGATGAACTAGGAAGTTCTTCACCATGCCAAAACCAAATCTTATAACTTTCATCAATGCCATTAAAATATAAATGATCTCTAATATCATTGGCTTTATGTCTTTGACAATTTCCACACTTTAAACAAGGACAACGTATAAAAGTATTATATGTATTGGAAAATCCAAATCTGATGAAGTTCTCTACACCCAACTCAAACTCTTTAGATAATCAACTCTTTGACATCCATGATTTATCCATACTTATAATATGCTAATCTTCGAGCTACAAAAAATGTAAACATGCAAAGCAATCCATCATTAAATTTCTTGACTTTTGGAAAGAAGGGACCCTCTCTCAATTATAAACATATATACATATACATACATACATCAATTTCTTTTTTCATTTTTCTTGGGTTGAATAACGGAATTAAACAATGTGATAAATGTCACAAAATATAACAAATAGACCCACAAAAATTTTATACCATATGTTATGAGTTATTTTGGACCAAGAATCACAAAAAGTTCAAATGGGGCGTACAATATTATGAGGATAAACTCTCTAAATAGGTTAGCTCGATATGGATTATGAAATAGGAAACCACAACAAGAAGTATGAGATGCAAAATTAGCTTTCTTTGACTTCAGTAAATGACAAATACCTTTAAGGATCGACCTTATAACAACTATTCATCAAATACGTTCATATCCTTCCTAAAAAGCTTACTCTACTATCAAACACACATGGTGGCGACTTTGTTTCTCAAATAATTCCACATTTTTTTCAAATTAAAATATAATTTGAAGTTGTTCTTATATAAAATTTATGAATTGAATCAAATCACACATTTCTAATGGATAAATATGTTTGAAAGCATACAAACATATATTATTTATCAATGTCTTAATCAAAGCATACAAACATACATTATTTATATTATACATTACATTTATACATACACACAAAACTTGACTTCCTATTGCTATTTATGTAGAAAACTTGTCTTAATCAAAGCATACAAACACACATTATTGCTATTTAAGAAGCAATTTACTCTTCATCAAATTAGCACACACCAACAATCGAAGATAGTCGCAAGATGACTAAATGAACTCATGGTATTCATCAAACTACTAAAAAAAATACAATTTCAGCTTGGAAAATGCATACATACTAACACTTTAAGCTAACAAAAATGCACTATTGCTATTTATGTAGAAAAGTTGTGAAACGTAGCTCCCAACATTATGAACCCAAAGGATGCAAACAACACACAGTGAGTTGATTTTATTTCTAAACATTGAAATGATCATATCCAATAAGATCAATTTCATTGAATCATGAGAAAATATTCAATTTCATTCAGAATAGCCTTAAGTGAATCCAAAAACTAATCAATTTCATTCAGAAAAGTCTCACATGAACCTAGAAACTAAGTAAGCTTATGCAAGAAAAAAGAGAAGGAAAAAAATCTAATTAGATCAGAAAACATCCTAAACCTTGGGTCGTGGTGCCGTGGGTTGTGGAAGCAGTGGACTATCGTGGGTCGTGAGAAGCAGTGGCGAGCTGGGTCGTGGGTCGTGGAGCACCAATGATCGTGAGAGCTTGACAGACCATAGTGGAGCTCAATGGTGCAGCGGTGGAGTCGCGATGGGTTACGAATGAAGCTGCGATGAGTTGCGGAGGAGCTGCGATGGGTTGTAGAGAAGCTATGACGGATTGCAGAGGAGATATGATGGGTTATAGAGGAGCTGCAACGGATTACAGACGGGGCTACAATGGGTTGTGGACGAAACTGGGATGGGTTGCAGAAGGAATTGCGACGACTTGTGGATGGACTTGCGACAGCTTGCCGACGGTTGAGGACTGTAACCGGTGGAGAGATGGGGAGTTGTGAGAGTCGATCATTGGTAGAGTTGAAGGTGAAGGAGGAGATGGAGATGGAGATGGGGAAAAATCGTGGGAGAGGGGGTTTTGGAGAGAAAAGGAGGAAATAAAAAAGAGAAGAGGGGGAAGAGGATTTTTTTTTAAAAAAATAATTATTCATAAATTTATTTTAATAATTTTTTAAATGAATTTTTTTAAATAAACTTATTTTAATAAATTTATTTACATAGAAAGTTGTAATAAGATTAATTGTATTAATAAGTTTATTTTAATAATTTTATTTTAATAATTTGAATTGATTAAAGAGGGAAATAAAATGTATTTTTCATATTTTTATACTTATCAATTTAAAAATATTTACTATATTTGACGTTAAAATAATGTCAAGTAAAATCTACAATATACTTGACGTTTTGTTCGCCTGAAGTAAAAGTTAGCTATATTTGACACATAAAAAACGTCAAGTAAAATATCCCTTATACTTGATGCAAAAAAAAAAAAAAAACAAGTAAAACCTAACTTCAAATAGTTTCGAAAATTCCATGAAAACTCTGCGTTTTTTAAACTATACTTGACGTTTTTCATTTAAAATGGTCAATACTTGACAATTTTTTTTTTTAATAAAAACGTCAAATATGTAAAACTACCTAGTGTCAAGTAAAGTATATTTTGTAGTAGTGAATGTCTTTAAATTTTTTAGCAACAATTTTTGCATACGGGCAAACAAGCAGTGGAAAAATTTTCACAATGAATGGTGTCACTCAATATTTTGTGGCAAGCATTTATTTTTACATAGAGTCGGTGAGTTTCAGATTTATAGATAGACGTATGATATTTCAATAGAAATTTAATACGTCATTGTCTAATACGACTTAATTTGTGGATGATAGCATCAAGACACAGAGAATTTGTGTCGAAGCTTTCAATAATTCCAAGTTCTACCTAGTACCAATTCCTAAGCTATTTCTATCAATATTCTTTATTTTAGATCTGAGATGTCATGGTGCGATGGAACTCATCTCATTTCACACCACAACAAAGAACTAAATAGTATATGTTTTGGTGTAATGAAATTATCCTTATTTTTGATGCCACCATGTTGCTGGACTAAAAGAAACATAATAAATCATTTGTTTATGTAAGATATTTATTAAGATAAATCTTTAGCATGAAGAATGAAAGTGTAGAACTCTTAGTACTAGAAATTTTATTATTTATGTAAAATTTAAAGTCTACATTCTCTTGATACTGATCAGTGGGCTCTGGTGGCAAGGCCCTTCGGATTCTGAAGAGTTTTGAAGTATGGAAAGGACTCTTCAAATTTTAGAGCCTTCAAATGCAGCACAACAAATTCTAGTATGCTTAGCCTTTTTTCTCATAGAAAAGGTTTGAATTTCTACACCCAAATGTAGAAGTACAAAAGAGTTAGGTTTTCACGGTGTGATTATCAAATCTAGTCACCTATCACTAGAAGTACATTGAGAAAAGCCAATATGGCAATATATTTGTTTGATGTTTCTCAGATTCTATATGCAGATTCTAATAATTTTGTATTTTGTAGGAAGAAATTGAGGAGCTTGAATGTAACGACCTAACTTTTCTAACTAAGTCGAAGACATTAATTTAAACAATGACCTTAGTTTACACAAAAACACCAAATTAAATTAAAATCAAACTCTCAAATAAAAAAAAAAAAATTCAAGTTTGGGCCCTGTTTAAAATAACCAAAATTTTAAAATAAAGCTTGTAAAACATCAGTTCATGAACTCAGTTAAACCACAAAATTTTCTAAACAGTCTCAAGTACTAAAACGAAATAAGAAAATAAAACATTAAGCGGAAGCAATTTAAGAAATCTCCTATGGCAATCACGCCTCCTTGTCCCTCATGGTCTGCCTCCCTTGTTACCTTTGCCTGAAAAAGTTAAACATAAAAGGGTAAGTATAAACATACTCAGTAAGAGACCCGCTACTGGTTCCGATAGGGAAACCATAAACTATTAACTTCCTAATGGAGCACCTTGCACAGTCACATTCTTGTGATCCGGTAGGATACACATAATCAGTCTAACGTCTCGAAGGACACATAAATCAGTCTAGTGTTCTGCAGAAACACATTTCAGTCTGATGCTCCTGTAGGTTCCATAAAAAGTGGTGATCACGTAGGACACCTACAAGGTAAACTACAGAATAGGAAACTAACAATTTTCCCCTCAGTCCATTCTAAACATCTTAACAGTCATTCAGTCAAATTACCTCATCACATAAACCCTTCACTTAACCCCCTAACTGTCAACTTATTCCACTTTAGTCCAGAGTCATTCAGTAACGTATCAACACATTAGTCAAACAAACTATATAATCATAACAATTCTCAACTGACCAGTACACTGTCATACTTTAATATCACCTACATCTAGTCTAAACGACAATCCACCAGTTCATATCCACACTTTATATACGCATAATCTACTATTGTCGTCCTATATAAATTCGTATATATATATGTATTCACAGTCAATCATAAAGTAGTTCCGTTGACACAATTGATGTAAACCATGCTGCACATGCTTCTATATTGGGTAGCAATATTCCCGAGGAT
>JBBPDI010000009.1:17592169-17621009 GCA_037974545.1 Cucumis variabilis | reverse complement strand
TGTTTTGAGTTGTGTTTGCAAGTAGAAGATGATGTTGGGAAAATTTTAACCGTCTGCCCTGTTTGGTAAAAAAAATTATTTATTAACTTGTCATATACACACTTTTAAATTTTACTTATTTAGTAAAACTCATTATTTAAGTGACCTCACCATCAAAGTACATATATTATAATATATAATGTAATTTTATACATACTTTGTGTGATCTATTTTTAAATTTTAATTGATTCCAATTTTTAATAATTATGCCTTTTCGAGATTCATATGTATAGCATAAATCTAAAAAAAAAAAATCTATTCAACAATTATTTTTTTTAAATTTTGTCAAATAATTTAGATAAAAAAATTATTTAAAACTCAAATCATGTAAAATGTTAAATAAAAACATTTATCTTAACTTATAAATTAATTATCAAGGTAAAAATAATTGAAACAATAAACTACTTTGGTACATGTAACTAAATTACACCAATTTACTGTTAATTTACCAATACTGTAACATTTTTTCTTAATTTAAAATTATAATTTACCAAATACTAGTGTACTTCATCTCCCAGCTAATTTGCCTAAGAGCACAACAAATGAAAATTATTTTACAACCTAAAATGGTCCCTTTGAACTTGATACTGTCAGTAATTTGATCCTCTCAAAAAATACATACTAGGCTTAGCTACTGGTATTAGTATAATTACAATTGGTTATATACATATATATATTTATGTATATTATATTATATAAAGAGCATAAAAGTTAAAAGAGCGTTTGAGTCTCTTGGTCCTATATTACATTCATCTGTTAGTGATCAAAACATTTGTGTTCATGAACCCTGACTCATCCACAAGGTAGAAAGACCTGTATTTGGTCATTTTTAGCAGTGATAACATACATTCAATAACATTATCTAACAAATAGATTATTATTAAAAACTAAAAAACAATAAAAATAAAAATGAAAACAAAAGACTCCTTAGAAAAGAAGACAGTTCTCTAGAAGCATGTTGTCTAGATTTGTGTTGGGATGGTGAAAGAAGGAAAGATGACTGATAACTGTAGGGTAGATAGTGAACAGTTAAAAAATAACAAAAGTGTTGGTTGAAAAGAATATAAGGAAACAGAGAGTGTACGTGTTGTTATTGCCTTGAGAAGTAGGTTTTTGTATTTTGGTTTAAACTATGGTTGTGTTTGAAAGAGTTGAACAAAAAAATTTCTAAACATTGAAAAGGACAGACAATTGCTAAAGTTGATCTTCACGCTTCCATTCATTCCTTCATCTCATTATTATAATTATTACTATTACTACCACTGTTACTATTACCATTATCATATTACCATTATTATCATGATTATCATTATTATTATTAGGAAAATTTTCATAAATAATAAAACACCAAAATATTTACGGTCCGTGCAACACAATCAAAAAGTTCATGAATACTAATATATTTTTTTAAAAATATTCTAGGTTTGCTATTCTTTTTCATTTTCTTTCTTCTGCAATTTTTCTTTTTCTTTTCATTGTCTTTTTCTCTTCTTCTTTTATAATTTTTTTTATTTTCTATTTTCAAACTGTTATTTGGCTGTTCAAAATCATGTACCAAATATAAAAAAAATTTAACAAAAAATTGTTGGGATATTGGGTAACCAAATCTAAACGATCGTGTACCAAAGAATCTTGAAAAAAAATCATTTAGATGGGTAACCAAATCTAAACAATCATGTACAAAAAAAAAAATCTTGAAAAAAATCGTTTAGATTTGGCTATCCAAATTTAAACAATCATATCTAAATAATCATGTACCAATAAATAGTCAAATGTAAACGATCGTGTACCAAAGAATCTTACAAAAAAAATTAGATTTGAGTAGTCAAATCTAAATAATCAATTCTAAACGATTGTATAGCAAAGAATGGCCAAATTTAAACGATTGTGTAGTTAAATCTAAACAATTTTGGTACAAGATCATATGCTAAATATATTACGCGTATTGAGTGTCAATTAATTGCATGTTGACGGGGACATTTTTTGTATTTTTCATTCTGGGCCGTGGGATTTTTTTGTTTTTGAATTTCTTCTATATAGTGTAAATTTTTGTCACTTTGTTATATTTTTTTAAAAAGACCTCGTATTATCATCATCATGATCATCATCATAATATCGTCATCGTCGTCGTCGTCCTCCTCCTCATCATCACATCCTCCTCCTCCTCCTCGTCATTACTATCATCATCATAATTAATATCCTCCTCCTCCTCCTCCTCCTCCTCCTCCTCCTCATCATCATCATCATCATTATTATTATTTAAAAAATAGAACAAAATACAAAAATATTTACGCTGTATATAAAAATTTTGAAAACGCAAAAAACCTAGAAGCCCATAATGTGAAATAACAAAAAATACCATACGATTAATCGGCCACATAAGCGCGTGAAAAGCTTGGTACTCGATCATTCGATTTTTGGTACACGGTCGTTCAAATCTTGATAAAACGATCACGGTACATGATCTTGTAGTGAATCTAAACAATCTTGTATCAAATCTAAATGAAACGATCGTGTACCAATATTTAAACGATCTTGGTAAATGATCTTGTATCAAATCTAAATAAAATGATCGTGTACTAATATCTAAACGATCTTGGTACAAATCTAAATGATCTTGATGCACAATCTTGTACCAATATCTTTTAAATATTGGTATATGATCGTTTAAATCTATTACTTATCTATCTAGGATAGATAGTGATCTATCTCTGTTTATTTGGGATAGATAGACAGAAATAGATAGTGATAGTGGTCTGTCTTTGTCTATCAAGAATAAATGACTGATCATTTAGATCTTGATATACGGTCATGTAATGAAAAAAGAAGAAGAATGACACAATACTTGATAATCAAAAGAGAATAGAGAGATTATGTTGAAGATGAGAGATGACAAAGCAGGAAAAAATTTTTAAAAGAGGAGTTGAAGAAATTGAGAACAAGAAGATGTGGTAATATGAAGAAGGAGAAGTAATGATATAAAGAAGATGGACATGATTTACTTGAAATTCAACCAACGAGGAGAAATTTAGAATTTATGAAAATTCAATGGTGGCTTCATGGGTCTTTATTTTTTGTTACATGGACCATAAATATTTATTATTATTATTACTATTATTGTGAACTATAAGAAACTGTGAGATTTTCAACGCCTAGACAGATGTTGGAAAAGAAAACGTCGGCACAAAATACCAATACCGACGTAGGAAAATTTGGATCGGTTTAATGGAGCAAGTCTGATGTCTTAATTCAAAACGTCGAGGTTGCTTCGTCATTTTGATTTTTTTATATTTATCAATAATCTTTTTCTGATGCCAACGAAAAAACATCGAGAACAATAAAATAATAATTTTATTGTCCAACGTTCCCCAACTTCGAGGACAAAAACGTTGTAAAAAATAGAATATAGTATTTAGTTGTTGAACTTCTCCGACGCAATGGAGAAACACGTCAGGAAAAGTTGAAATAAATATATAACCACTAAATTCTCCTCGACGCAATGGAGGAATATGTCGGGAAAATTTTTAATAATTATTTAAATGTTGAACTTACTCCGATGTTACTGCACAAACGCCAGCATTGAATTGCACTAATGCTAACGTACACATTGACGACGTCAGAGGGATTGAATAATAAATTTTAGTGATTAATTTTCCCCGACGCCATTAGTGAAACGTCGTAATTGGTGTACACTCATGCGATGTTTTCCTTTATGGCATCGGGGAACGTATTATTGACAAATGTTTTCGAACTGCATCGACAATTCTCAATACTATTTTTTCTATGTTTATAGAACATATAACACATGAAGAAACCAAAAGAACGAAAAAGAGAGAGGCCACAGTCTATTGTTTGTTGTTTCATCGATCATTCGTCTCGTCGCCGTTGGAGTTCTTTGCCGCCCACCGTCCTCCCATGTCACCCACCACCACAGCCGTTTGTCTCAAGGTTAGTTCTTCTTTATTTTTTTTTTAAATTAGAAAAATGAATGTACATATTATATAACATGTATGTTTTTAGGATTTAGATTAACATGTTATGTATTAGAAAAATGTATGTGTAATATGTGTATTGATATTATGTGTTAATATAATGTATGTATTCGAATTTAGTCTTAAATTTTGAATTATTTTTAGATTTTACTATTGAATTTGATTTATTTTTACGATTTATATTTTAGTATTAAATTTAAATGTATTAAGATTTGTAGGAGTTATATTGAATTTGGGGGGAGTGGGGTCATATTGAATTAGAGTGTGTTTATTGAATTTGCTATTCAATTCGAGATTGTTATTTGATTTGAATTTTAGATCGAATTGATATTTAATTTTAATTTGAATTTGAATATGAATTTCAATTTAAATTTTAATTCGAATTTCAATATTTGAAAATGTTAGACAACTTGAAATTAAAACAGTTGACGTAATCTGAATTATTTATTTTTTGGCTATCCGGAAGTTATGGTAGCCTAGTTTTTTATGTCAAAATTCGTTAATAATCTGTTAATAGTGTTAAAGATTCTTAAGTAGCTTTTAACTAGGGGAAATTGCAAAAATAGTAAAAAAAATATGATAATATAGAGTTCATGCCACTAAATTTTTAAATTGCAAAAATAGCAAATTCAAAAGTCTATAAACCTATGATTACCGTCTGATAGCCCTCCGATAGCCCTATGATTATCGTCTGATAGTCATCTGATATCACTAATTTTGTCATATTTGCAATATGCAAAAACAATAGGTGCCATGAGCTAGTTTTTTAAAATATTTTTGTCATTTGATGCAATTTCCCTTTTAATTAAGTATGTTGGAAGTGTTAGATAGATTTAAACTTAACTTTAGTGCAAGTTGGGAGATTGGGCATAGCTTATTCATGGAGTAAGTTGGAGTATTTAAGAGTAGAGATATGAAACTAATCCAACCTATTTATGTTTTAGGGCTTTTAACGAGATGGACAAGAGTTGAATGAAACTTAGGAATAGATTTTTGATTGAGTACAACGAAGAAGTTTCCCAATTTTTAAAGGTTGCAAAGTATCACATCAATAATTACTGACAAATAAGGTGTCCATGCAAGAGATGAATTCAAATTGAGACTCATTAGAGGGTGTGGAGCAACATCTATTAACCACTGGAATAACCTCCTTTTATATAGGTTGGGTGTATCATGAAGAGCCTGTGAACTTACACAGAGGTATATAAAGATTTGATGAAGTAATGAGTAGTAGTAATCCTTTTGATGAAGGAACTAACAATAACCCATTTTCTGAAAAAAATGAAATGTTGGGTATGTTGCATGATTTACAAGTTGGTATTGAACATGTAGAAGAGATGGAGGAAAGTTTGGAGAATGAAATATCGTTTAACAGTGGGATAGATTTAGAAGAAGATAAAAAAAACATGGTATTTAAAGAGTTATTAAACTAAGAAAGTCATGAGCTATACTTCAGTTGTTCAAATTTTTTGTCCCTAAACTTTTTGGTTATGATGATGCATGTGAAAGTTCTCAATGGTTGGAGCAACAAGTCCTTCGACATGATATTAGAGATAATAAAACCCGTGTTTCCAATGTGTGGTACCAATATCCCTAGTTCATTCTATGAAGCCAAACGAAAATTACGTGAGTTGAGCCTGTGATACGAGACTATTCATGCCTGTAAGTATGACTGTGTATTATTCTAGAAAGAGTTCAGAGATTTGCAATAGTGTCTGACTTGTGATGAGTCTCGATACAAGGTTAGTTCTAACAAATCAAGAAAAAAAATTCTACAAAAAAGTATTTCGCTACTTTTCGTCAGTGTTTAGATTACAAGCTTGTTTGTATCGCAAAAAAGCTTGGTAGACATGAGATGACATAAGGATAAACGAGTTAAAAGAAAGGATGTGTTGAGACATCCAACTGATATAGAGGGATGGAAGCACTTTGATTATGAATTCCCTGATTTTACTTTATAGCCATGGAACTTTTGTTTTGGCTTGGCTTCAGATGAATTTAATCCGTTTGGTCATATGAGTACCTCGTACAATATATGGCATGTGGTGTTAATTCCTTACAATTTACCACCATAGAAATGCATGAAAGAGTCAAACTTCTTCATGTCATTGTTCATTTTCGGTCATAAATCTTCTGCTAGGAAAATTGATGTGTACCTACAACCATTGATTAAGGAACTGAAAAATTTATGGACTTTTGGTGTGCTTACGTATGATTTTCTTATGGATCAATGTTTTTACTTGCATGCAGCCTTGTTGTGGACAATTAATGACTTCCCAACATATGATGACTTATCTGGGTGTAGTACAAAGAGGTATCAAGCATGTCCCATTTGCATGGAAGATAGATCATCGTTCGGGATAAGAGAAAAAATAGATTTCATGGAATATCGACGCTATCTTTCAGATAACCACGTTGGCGTAGAAGTAGACTACATGATGGAAAAGTAGAGCATAAGACACCACTACTGGTAAGGAATGACCATGAAATCTTAGAACAACTAGATTCATTGGAGTTTCAATTCTGAGTAAGCATCGTTCGTTAAAAGATAAAAAAAGAAAGAGAGCTCTTAATTGGAGTTGTGGTAGTCGATAAAGGTAATGGAGGTGCCGACAATAATTTCTACAATATTTTGGATGAAGTGTTACACGTTCAATATCCATGTGGAGATGTGCTTAGCTATTCAAGTGTAGGTAGTTTGACACAAATAGCAACAAAAACCATAGGACGCACGTTGATAACGGATATAAATATCCATTATTACAACCTCTTTTATTAGCATAATAAGGTTAAAATGCATAACAAGATGATCAGAATGCATAACTTACGTTGTAAATACATAAGTCTTTAGAAATACATCTTACATAATTATCATGCCTGTTTTACACTATTGACATGTCCAAACGCAAGATAATGAACAAAGCAAGAACCTAACAAAGCGCATAAAACATCTTGCACCAGAACTACGCGATGGAAACTCATTTGGCAATTAATGTCTCCAGGCGAGGAATTACGTCATCATGCCGAGAAGGCTCACTAGAAGACAAGAATGCTAGTTGAGTGATGTGCCTTATAGGACCAAAGTCAACGCTGACAATCTTAGAGAAATAGGAATTTTCCGCCCAAAATTTGCCTATATAAAGCCTTTTTCTTCATCAAGAAAAGGACACGCTTGAATGGGCGCGATGCCTGAATAGGCGCAAAGCTTGAATAGACTCCAAGGCTGAAGGGGCATAGAGCCTGAGTGGTAAAAGAAGACCTGCGTGGACTAAAACCTAGAGAACTTATGGTAAGGATTAGCCTAACCAATGTGTGTACAACACTTCTTCATCTTCTCCGACCAGATTGTAACGTGAAAGCTAAGAGTTTAGAAGGAAAAGAGTCCATCCATCGTTTCCCCCTAAGTTGTAATATTTTTTCATTCTTCTTTCTTTCCACTTTTGTACTTCTTTATAATATATGTTATTCATATTGTACAGTGACCAAAGGCCTACATTCTTATACATATATTACATATTTATACCTTTTCATTCCATCATTTTTTGACTTTTCATTTGTCAATGTGTTATTAGTAGTTAGAGTTGTGATAAGTTCTTGATAAGAAGTCTAGCTTATAAGTCTTATCGCATTAGTTGAGCTATATTCATCGCCTCATGGTTCGCGAATCTTATTTCCTGAGTAGTGTCAATTGCTAAGACACTCTCATGCTTGGATTTAATGGTTTTGCTTCTACTTAATTAAACAACGATGTATCATCAAGTCAAGTCATCATGTATAATGCGCTCCTCCTTGTGACTCTTGTCATTGCGTGTTTCTACTATATGCGATAAGTCATAGGCCATAATAATTGTCTCGAGAACGGCTCACAATGTACCTCTTCATTGCATAATTCTTAAGTCCTCACTGAGTACAAGTTTTCCTACAGTTCGTCCAAGTGTAAGCAGACAGTAGGTTTACATGGGTAATCCAGAGTCAAACACAAGGAATTGTTTTAGATGTTAGTTCTAGACTTCACTTTACCATTAAGGAGTTAAGACAATTAAATTGCAAGAATATAATGCTAATAACACTAGCTATTTACAACCTTAGACTCACGCACAGAGGGTAAACTAATTTGGGAGAGAAAACATCAATATAGCTTGCATGCAGATGAGTGTTGAAGGAAATCCTTCATGCATTAAATGGTCAAGAGCTGCAACTTCCTTAACACGCTATATTTGCATAAATGGCATATAATTAAGATGACCTTCTCTTGAAGTGTTTAATGCCAATCTTGTTCACCTCTCAGAATACAACTAACTATGCTTACTTAAGAAAATTATAACTAGGGAACTTGACTCAAATTCATACTAGACTTCTCGTTTAAGGATGGCTACCTCTCAGTGCCTATTGTCCACACTTGTTCACCTTTCGGGATACAAATGTTGGAAGATACCTTACTAAGGAAGAGTTTGTTATCGAACTCCTTTTTACGCGCATTATACTACAAGAAATTGGAAATTTATCAACGCACAAAAAATCATCGAGAAAACAAACGTCAATAGAAGTTGGTGTTCCACGATGCATCTCAATGCACATCGAGGGACGCAATCTTCCCTGATGCATACGCATGAACGTCGGGACTACCCATAATAATTAAATACACCGTTAGGTTTCCTCCGACGTAGTGCTAAACATATCGATAAAAAGTGTATCTATTTTCGATGCATCCCTTACGATGTTAGGAATAGGCATGTTCTTCTGACGTCTACAGTGTCGCGTAGGAGAGATAAATCATTAATTGTGTCATTTTACCTTCCTCCAACATGATGTCAGACACACAGGGAACAAGTTACCTATTTTCGACGTCCATAGTGTCGCATCAGAGGAAGGGAAAATCATTAATTGTATGTTTTTCCTTCCTCTGACGTGATGTCAGAAACGTCGAGAATAGGGTTTACTTATTCTCGATGGTTCATTAATCGCGTCGTGAATAGGATTCTATTCCGATATTTTTGGGATGCGTTGGGAGTTCTTCATTTTTTAAACCCATTTCTTTACAGAATCGATATAGAAAAGGGAAAGAAAAACAAGAGAGGGAGACTGAGAAGAAGAGGGGAGTCGCCGCCATTTCGTCATTGTTGTCGTCGTATATCGTTATATATTAGTTTAATGTAATTTTTGTTTTATTTACATTACAAATTATGATTTAAATTAGAAATTAGGGTTTTGAATTAGTTTTTGTTTTAGGAATAGGTTTTTGAATTAGTTTTTGTTTTAGGAATAGGTTTTTGAATTATGTTTTTGTTTTAGGAATAGGATTTTGAATTATGTTTTGGTTCGTGATTTAGGAATTGGGTATTTGATTAAGGAGTCAATTTTGCACATTTATGTTTTATAAATTTTTCATATGTGTTTGTTAGGTGATTTCATTTACTAATGGATAATTAGATGAAATCCAAAAGTATGAATAATTTGTTAATGTAATTGTAATGAAATGTGCAAATTATGTAGGTTAAGGAAATTGAAGAGTTTAAGTAATTTAAATTTGAGAGAACTAGTATAAAATGATATATTTAAGAAAATGGAGGAATTAATATTGTGTAGAAAAAAAAAGAGAAAAAGGGAAGGGAAGGGAAATAAGGGGACCCTTCGAATCTATGTTTAAGTAGTTGATGAAATTGTATTGTTGAAATTCAAAAGAACTAAATATTATTTAATTTATACGATGAGGGGTACAACAATGACTATCCTAAAAGTAGATATAGTAGGGTGTTTGATTAGTTTGTTCTGGCTATCCTGCAGTTATGGTAGTCTTTTGTAGTTTGAACTTAGCTTCAGTTCAAAGAGAGGAAAGATTTGACATAACTTATTTATGGAGCAATTAATTTTAGGGTTTGATAGGGATCAAGAATATAGGACTAATGATCAAACATATTTATGTTTTAGGTCTTTAATGATGGACAAGAGTTGGATGAAAGTTAGGAATAAATTATCTGTTGAGTATAAAGAGGGTGTGTCCCAATTTTTAGAGATTGCTAAGTTTCACATCGATGCTTACGGACGAATAACGTGTCCATGAAAGAGATGTATGAACTCAAATTGGTACTCATTAGAGGGTGTGGAGCGACATCTATTGACCATCGGAATATCTCCTTCTATACAGAATGGTTGTATGAACTCAGAATGATTTGAGATGTGTCGGAAGTCAATAATGTTGAGAATGAACAACTAAATATAGTGGAAATCATTGACGATGGACATCACATCATTGAGACAGTTGAGGATGACACTCTGTGCAGACCCGACATTGATCCTATAGTGGTTGAAAGATCGATTCATCCGAACGTTGCTGACAACTTTATAAACGATGAGGATGATCAATTGTCCCATCAAGGTGAATCTAGTGATGACGAATGATGTTGAAGAACCACATATCCACATATTTCATTATTTTATGCATTCAGTTTTATGTACTCATATTTATTTGATTAATTTTGAGTCATATGTGTACATGTACTATGTCTTCTTCATTCCCACATAGTAATTTTGAAGACACAGATGCTATATTTCTCCAGTTTGGCGACGATTTAAACATGGGACCGACCACATCCTTGGTGGGTGACACATCGGGTGTGTTAAGTAATTTCATGTTAATTGTGAACATTTTTTTTATTCATGATTTGCTTCTAACATAACTTCATTTCTTCAGTAGAAGTGTTTCAACCCACTCCGTCTCTAAGGATACGCAATAGTCTCAAACTTGGAGTTGGAGTGGTACGTTCAGAAAAATTGTAGAATTCTAATTACTATAGCTCTAGGAGCATAAAAGCTAATATCTCCCCATATTGTCTGGTTCAGCAACACTATTGACGTGTGTGTGAGAAATACATTTCAAGCCTGGTACTTTAACTGGGCTGATCTTGGGAGAGAATACATTTAGATCGTCAAGGGCGATTTGCAAGTAAAATCAAAAGTGCATTAGTTTTTTTGTAGGGACATACACATCATTATATAAACGAAACTAACTTGTGGTTCTTTTTGTTTCTAGCGCTTTTTCGTGCTTGATTTCAACGATCAAGCACTTACTAGATTTGTTGAGCATCGGATGTTCACATCTTTTAAAGAGTTCAGGGGCGACTGTCACATACATTTCAAATGGTACAGCAACCTGGAACAGGCACGTGCTAACCCACTTAACAAATTGGTAGGACGTATGGAAGATTAGCCCTTTTTGTGCGATCACTACATGAGTCGTGCATTTCAGGTGAGATCTACGAATTCCAATGGTATGGGTTATTTCACTTAATTTTCTTAACGTGTGTGTGTACTTTTAACAAACATTTTCATATAGGAGCAATCACCGACGAACAAGGCTGCTAGGCAGAAGTAGCCTTACAATCATAGTAGTGGGTCAAAGTCGTTTCTACAGCGACAACATGACCTCGCTGAAGAACAAGGTCTGCTAGTCGACCAACTGGAATTATTCAGAGAAACCTATACTCGGGGTGGAGAATTCATTTCGCAGGCAGCTGCAGATGCGCATGTTAGTTTGAACTTGATTTTGTCTAAATTATGTACTTATACTTCTCCAATCCATAACTTACATAAAATTTTATTTGTTGCAGAGTCAAATGCTAGAACTTCAGTCCCAGCCTACCTAGAGGTTTCTCAACCACTCTCTGAGGATGATATTTGCAAGATCGTTTTGGGTAAGCGTCCAGGCTACTCAAAAAGTCTTGGTTGGGACCAGGCCCAAGTCCCACAAAAATCCTGGTAGCAATTCTTCGACCACTTGTTGGCATTTTACAGCGGTCGAGGACAAGTTTCACAATGCAACCATTGGAAACACCTTCTCCTGAAGTGAAAAAGAATGTCGGTAGATTTCTAGAGTTCAAGTAAAGCATTATTGACGTCAGTGGAAGGAACGTCGGGAGATATGAAGTGTCAATGCAGTTTTGTGGTGAGTCAATGCTGGGTCTCCTGACACAATTTCATTGACGTTCGTCCCAACATTGAGTAATACGTTGGGAAAGCTATTCTCGATGTTTTTCTTAGTATTCCTGATGTTGTAACACATCGAGAATACCCCAAGCTCTTGTAGTGTTAGCCTTATCCTTGCTACTTGTCCTCTTGGGTAGTTGGCGATTGACGCTGGCCGTCATGAAAATAGCTCAACGAATGCAATAAAAATTATAAGTTAAACCCCTTATTAAGAACTGATCACTATTCGTCTCCAATACTAATACGCAGGGAGATGAAAAGTTGAGAAATGGTGGATTGAAAATGGATAAACATGCAGTTTATGTATAAAAAGAATATAAGTCTTCGGCTATAATATAAACAATACATACACTACAATAGAATAAAAAAATGGTACAGACTGAAGAATGGAAAATGCAATTACAAATTTGGATATTAAACACAAAGATTCTTTTCTTTTAGCAGGGTTGGTTAATCTTTAGGTAGCTTGCTCAAGCTGTCTTTCTCTTTGTGCAATGTCTTCACTAATCATTTGGGTCTATTTTCTCTCTCTCTCCCCCATCTTCTCGGTGGGGATGCAATGCTTATTATAGGCTACTTTTTCAGAAGGAAAACTCCATTCCTATGAATGTGTCATTGTTGTCATCTACCCTTGAGAAGTCACCTCAGTCCAACTACCATTCTTGTTTTTTGTGAGCTATCCTTTCTTGATGCTTAGGTTCATTGCCTGGGTTGTTAATCGCCAAGCGTAATCCATCGCTTTGTTTTTGTGTGAGATGTCGCGTGCGAGTTGCTCCATTTTACTTTTTCCCATTTATCTTGCATTTAAAAATATTAAACTCGTAGAACAGGGACAACAATTGTGTAAGTCATATTTCTAAATATTTATGCGTTTACAACATAAGTTACGCGTTTTGAGCATCCCTTATGAGTTTTAATCCCATTATTCTAACAAAAAGGACTACAATAACGATCATTTCAACATGTTATCACACTCCAAATTTAGAATAATGCTTTCCCTCAAGCATTGCTCCGTAACATGCTTGTCTTCAAGCACCAATGCTTCTTAGTGACTCACCTTTCCCCCTACAATTCAACATCGCTCAAAGCGAACAAGTTTTATTCGTTATCAAAGAATTACTTCTGTCTCATACTTCTTATTATGAAAATATTTCTAAGTTTAGTGGACAAAAAGCTTAATAATCAAAGTACCATTGTTCATTCCCTTTAGTAAACCTTATTTTCACCTTGTGAAATGACTAAAATTTTGATAAAGCTTCAGAAACCCTTTATAAAGAAAAAGAATGCTTTTTATTGCATTTACATTTGGATTTGGCGTTGAGTGGAAAATCATAGACACTCTATGAGTCTATTTCTCTCCTCAACTGTAACTCTTATCGCCTCTTACTACTCACTCTATAGACTTTTACTTTTGAAACTTTGCTCCTTCTATTTATTTATTTATTTATTTGGGATAGGAGGCAACATAGGAGTTTTTATTTTAATTGAATCAACGAAAACTGAATTTTTAGAAAGTTATTTCGTTTTTAGATTAGTTTTAACTTTTGTTAAAACGCTTTGCGTTTGTTTGCCTTACGAGGTCCTTCGAAGAGTTCTCAAAATTCTAATACGGATTTTGCATACCCTAAAATTTAGAGATTAGCAAAGACCTTATTACTGAAAATGAATGATCAGATTAGTCTTTAGGAATGTTTTTACAAGAGTTGGTTTGAGGTAAAGCTTGCTCTCCTTAATAAACCACAAATATATTTTATAAGTAAGGTTCCTTAACAAATCAAATGCAAAGATAACAAATGAAACTTTATTTCACATATTTTATTTCATCGAAGTATTATTGAAGTATAGAGAGAAATTAGAATACAATAAGGCGGGGATCCATTCTTGAGATAAGAAAGATTAAATGCTTATAGGTTACCTCAAAAGTTATTACTTGCATCGTAGAAGACATAAATGAAAAGAAATACAGATTACATAAGATACAACTACATTTGAGTGGAAAAAAGGAGGGTGCATTTTCTTGTGGGTTGGACTGGAAACAAGGGAGCTATTGGAGTTGTGGAGAGTTGAAGTGTAGTTTTTTTTTGGGATGTTGACTTTAGAAGTAGAGGATAGGTGAGTTAGATTTCTTCTTCTTCTTCGTGGAGACCACTTTCCTCTGCATCTTCCTCTACTCGCAATAGACTTCTTGATATGGTTCTCTTTTCTTCCTTATGATTGGGTATTCCCCCCTCTTGGCAATTCTTTCTCCGCTTCCTTCTTTAACTCCCCAAGCTGCTTTTTCTCCATCTCCCTCTCTTCCATTCTTTCTTCCAAGGGCCCAAGTTTTTCTAGACTGATCTTTTCGTGGGCCCTTATCTCCAACCCTGTAGATTCAATCGTAGGCATAGAAGTCATTTTCGGTGGAAAATACTCTTTTCCATCCTCTTTAACCTACTATTGCACGTCACATTTCTTCTTATTACATAATCTTCTATTCCTGTCCATCTTTTTGCCTTCTCTTGGCCCTTCCTTTACATAATCTTTTATTCACGTTTTGTCTACCTCGGCCCTCTCCATCCTTTTATACTTTCTTAACTTTTGGAACCTCATCACTTTAGGCGTCAAAAAGGAGGAGTGCTTGTTACTCATGATGGGGTGGCCTGATGAGGGATTTTGTAAAGGAGAGTATTTCTTGGTGAAAGATGACAGGAATACAACGAAAAACATTTGAGAAGAACTTTTTGGAATGGTAGTGTTTTGAAGATCACGCAGTGCGTAGATTTGTGACTTGTTGGGTTAAGCTAGATGTTATGGTTTAAAGTTTGTAGGATTTAAATATACCTTCCTAACCAGGGTTAAAAGAGTTGTTAACGAGTAGTTAGAGTTTTGTCACAATAAATGTGATGTGAAAAACGAAAGTGACTACTCGTGGCTCGAGGGCAGCACATTTAGCTTGTCTTGGAACTTTCAAAATAAGAGATTTGATATGACACTTCGTATCTTCTAAAGTTTTCATTGTTTCCTTATGCACTATAATTTCCTATTTTGTGTACGGCTATTAGGCTACCCACAAAGATGCAACATGACTAGAGAGCCTTTGTGAAAACTTAAAGGATGTACAGAGAGTGATAGGACACAAAGAATAAAAATTTGATCTAAGAAAATAAAATAACTGAGAGCAAAAGGTAAGAGCATAAGTATATATGTACATTAGTATGAGGACGTGTTTAGAAAAATTGGAAGAATTATACATTATAGATGCATCCGTTCATTCAGGTTCCTCGGCAAGGACAACTGAGGGAATTGTGCTTGGACATAAGATCTCCAACGTGGGATTGGAACTGGACCCCATGAAGATTGATGTTGTACGAAAATTGCCACCGCCTCATAACTAAAGTTCCTGAGGAGCTTTCTGGAACACACTGGATTTTACAGAATATTTATCAAAGGATTCTCCCAGATTGCTAAGCCTTTGAGTAACCTGCTATGCTCTGATCAACCTTTCAACTTCGATGAAAAATTTCACCAAGCATTCCAGATTTTGAGAGATGCATTGACCACAACACCTATCCTTATCACCCTTAATTAGTCGCAACCACTCATGTGGGACGCAAGTGATGTGGCAGTAGGGGCTATGCTGAGTTAAAAGAAAGATTAGGTGATCCGCCCTACATATTATGCAAGCAAAACTCTTAATGAACTCAAGAAAATTATACAACTACAAAGAAGGAATTGCTCGCGGTAGTATTGGCAATAGAAAAATATAGGAGCTACATTGTTGGTTCCAAAGTTACCTTACACTCTGATCATTCTACGATCAGATACTTGATGGAGAAGGACGTCAAGTCAGGGTTAATACAATGGATATTATTGCTCCAAGAATTTGATGTGGAGATTGTAGGCAGCAAGGGTACCGAAAACCAAGTAGCGGATCACTTTTAGAATCTAACCAATGAACCCTTCCAATGCTAGAAGAAAGAAATTGAAGATGGTTTTCTTGATGAACAACTCTTCCGCGATGAAGAAAAAGAACCTTTGTATGTGGACATAGTTAATTATATGGTATGCAAGACATGACCACAAGACTTCAACAACCAACAAAGAAAAAAATTGTTTCATGATTGTAGATACTATAGATTGGATAAACCCTTCCTTTACAAATTGTCAGACCAAATATTAAGAAGATGTGTTTCTGAATATGAAACAATAAAGATCATTGCCAAATACCATGAAACACCCTATGGCGGGCACTTTAGAGGACAAAGATGAGTATAAAGGTCCTGTAGAGTTGGTGTTTCTAGCCCAGTTTATTTCAATATTACAACCCAACTCTTTATACTAAGCTAAGGTCATTACTCAAAAGATCAATAGTAAAAGACACTTTCTTGAAAAGAGGGAAACTAAAATTTTAATGAAATTTACTATCAAACAAATGTTCGAAAGGCATAAGATCGACAAAACAAATAAAAATAATTTTAAAATGTGACTCGTGGGTACTAACAATTTTTTTTTAAAAAAATAAAATAAACTTAAATAAATAGGATAGAAATTTTAATTAAAAATATCTAAAAACAAAATACTGAAAAAGTGATACATAAACGCGAAAGCAGAACTGTGTCCTCATATGGCATGTCATGAATCCTTCCTGTCGCTCGCCAACTTTCCAGATCTTTTACCTCTAGCTGAAATATTAAACATAAAGAAAGAGAGAGTATATACAATCTACCCAATAAGAGACCCACTGTTAGTCTCGCTAGATGTCTGTTAACTTTCATTAAGATTCTATAAGGAGGTACCTGAAACTATTGTGTGCCTGATGGAACAAGGGCAATCTAGTGATCCCAAAGAAAAAATCTCATATGTTAGTGAACCCAAAGGAACACCTATGATATTGGGCTGTAACTATCGTGTGCTCGATGGAACACACTCAATCTAGTGATCCCAAAGGAACACTCTCATCTATTAGTGACCTGAAGGAACACTCTCATCTATCGATGACCCAAAGGAACACTTATGATATCGGACTATAAGTGACCCGTCGAATCACTCATAAAAGTTATAAAAGTTATCATGACAGACTGGTGGTCCCATCGAACACACACAATCATAAAAAGGTCGTGATCCCGAGGGACATCTATATGAGTAGAATTTTAATAGGTAGTTAACAGAACACTCATCCATAACATGTAGTATATCATAAACATCATAGACATGACATGACTCTTAATTATAATATCCTTAATCATGTGTTTAATATATTATGTAGCAGAAACATCATAAACATATCAGTCATCATCATAACATAATTTGAGTCATCATCAACATAACATCAGTTGTCACCATCATCATATCAGTCATCGTCCTCATATTATGCATTTTAACTACCCTCAATGCATAAATACATGCAAGCTCTTAAAATTTAATTTGAGCGTTCTGTAGTAGAATCTCTTACCTGAGATTAGCTAAAAATATTCATTTGCTGACAGTAAAAACATTCTCCAATTAATTCAATCCTAATTATAAAAGGAACTTTTAGTATCTTAATTAATAAAATTAACAATTGGCTTTCATCTAAAAATTCTCTCAAATTAGCTTACCCAAAAATGATGTTGAAACCAATTCCACATTAATGGAAAAAATTTATCATTTAAATCTTCAGATTTGCCAAATGGACTTTCAAAAGGCATGCAACCAAAATAATTCAAAGATGAAGAATTTTTTTTTCTTTTCTTTTTCTTTCTCTTTTCTTAAATAAATCTCCCATCAAATCAACTTTTATCTTCCAGGAATAGTTATCTTTTCCAAATATCAAATCTTCTCTCTCTTCATTAAATCTCATCAAATCCAATTAACTTTATTCTTTTACCAAAATAATTATATTTTTACAAATAGTTATATTTTAACAAATATAATTATATATGTATATATATATACATACATATAATTATCAAATATTCAACAAAATTTCCACTCTTCAATTTAATTAAATAACATCCTATTTAATAAATTTCAATTTCCATAAAACCAAATAATTTCCACAACTTTACTAAAAACTTGTAACATAGAATTAAATTAAATTCTCAACAAACAGCAAAAATTCAAATCCTCTAATTAATTAAACATTCATCCAACAAATATCTAATTAATTCCAATGTCCACAAAATCAAATAATCTTCAAGATAAACACCCAATAAATTAAACATAATTAAACAAAACTAAGATAATTAAATCCAAAAATTACTTAATTTTTGAGGTGTTACATTCAAGATTTGAGAAACTATGTGGTCAATTGTAACTGATGCCAAAGGACGAGGAACGTGTTTCGTCGTAACGAAATGCCTCAACAGAAATCTTGGATATTAAACTCTTCAATGTCTAAGGGATTCATTTTATACGATAGTTTCCTCAATCTAGTGGTCATTTATACATCTTGTCTGTCGTGGACTATGTCTTAAAGTGGGTTGTAGCCATATTCTGCATCAAGAACGATGCAATGATAGTAAGCAAATTCTTGAAAAAGAACATCTTCACACGATTTGGGATATGTAGATCCCTTATCAGCGATGAAGGTTCTCACTTCATCAATCACATCATAGCCAAACTACTCACGAAGTACAGCATCAACCATAAAGTCGCCACCGCCTACCACCCTCAAATAAATGGTCAAGCAAAGGTCTCCAACTGAGAAATCAATAAGATATTAGAGAAAGTGGTAAATTCATCCTAGAATGATTGGGTTGATCACTTGGATTCAACACTATGGGTTTATCGCACCACTTATAACACTCATATTTGAATGTCTTCTTAAGTGTTAGTCTTTGGAAGGCTTGTTATTTATCACTAGAGTTGGAGCACAAGGCTTTATCGTCGTGCAAAAAGTAAAACTTTAATATCCAAGCCGCTGAAGAATATAGGTCACTCCAGTTGCATGAGCTTCAAGAATGTTGTTCTCAAGACTATGAGAATGTCAAAATTTACAAAGAAAAGACGAAGGCATGGCATGACCACCGCACCCGTCAATGCGAGCTACATATTGCACAGAAAGTATTGCTCTTTAACTCGCGTCTACGTCTGTTTTCAGGTAAACTTCATTTGTGCTGGTTTAGGCCATTTGTCATCAAAGAGATCTTCTGACATGGTGTTGTGGAGATTGCATCGAAGAATGTATTTAAAGTAAATGGCGAAAGACTCAAGGCACACTTTATCAATCTTGTGATCATGTAGGAACACATATAAACAGTCTAATGCCCTGCAGGACATTATATCAATCTAGTGCTCTACTGAAAGAACATATTAGTCTAGTGCTCTATTGGAAGCACATATCAGTCTAGTGCTCCTGAAGGGTGTACAACATGTGGGGATCCCGTAGGATACCATCAAGGCACGCTATTCAATGGACAAAGCTAATTATTCCCCCTCAGTCTAGTATAAACATTTAACTAGTCCAATTTAGCATGCCTAGTCAGTCAACAAATAGCAATTTAATTTATCATCAATTCATTCTTTCAGTTGAACATATTTACAGTGAAGTAACACAATCCAACACTTAACCGAACAATATCATAGTGGTTCCTCAACGAACCAACTTGTACATAAACATCGCTCTTCTCAATTCAGTCTATTTAGTTTGGTTCGTTAATCCTATCTACAACACCACCCATGTTGATAAATGATCTTTGTGTTACAAAATACAAGAAACGTAAACATGACCAAACATTAGTCTATTTAGTTTGGTTCGTTACACAAAGTTCGTTAATCCTCAGATTTAGTATTTTGTTTTCCAAATTTTGTTTCTCGAAACACCCAAAACTACAACAAACTCTTAATTGAACTTCGTTCTCCACAGCTCATTGCTAAAGGCCAAGTAACGCAATTCAACACACATTCAACTCTTTCAATGTCCACACCAGGAAGTGGCTCTAAAATCTTAAGCTTTACATCAGCTGGAAGTAGCGTAAAGCTTGCAAAAGGTGGTAAGCCAGTTGAATAGACATTATCAATAAAAAATCTGAATGCAATAGAATCAGTAGAATATTTTATTAAAATGTTTTAAAATCAAGTCTACAAGCAAGAATTTATTGATTAGTAAACTACAACCACCTACAACAGCATATAGTACTTCTTATTAGAAATATTAGGATTCGAATGCAGATCTCATGATCTTGGCACAAATGAAAACATTATAATCTCACGAAGAAAAATGCAAAGGAGCCATGCATAAAAATTTTAAATGTATTAGAGGAAAATCACAAAAAAAGTTCTCAATTTACATAAATCATACATAACATTCTCTTTCGCTTACAATTGAATCCATTGTTACGTTCCACCTTGTTCGTATAACCCAAAGCTTCCATCATTGTACTTCATGACTCTAAAAAAACAAGATTCAATATTTAACAAGTTAACATTTTAAAACAAAAAAATATAAATAAAGATTTGAGAGTAGGAATTTACACCATAGAGACATGATTTCAAATTCTCAAATGCAGCTTCCATCTCCTTTTCTATGTTTATGAATTCTATATCAAAATGACAAACTATAAGCTTAAAAGAGATAATTTTAAATTTTAAATGTGTACTTCAAAAGAATATTATCTTCGTCAATTTCTTCAGCCTCACCAATTTCTTCAGTCATGTCATCCAAAGGTTTAGAATGAATCTAATTCTGAGCATAAATGACAGCCTCTGTAGTTTGAGAAGTTAATGAACTTCGAAAAGAATCTAACACCGATTCTCTAGTGCTAAAGACTAACTCAGAAGGCACAATTGATATAGGAATATTTTAGATGTCCTTGGCTACTTGGCTAATGATCTTAAATCGAAAGGAATTCACCTTCCACCAATTTAGTAAATCTAAATATTCACTCTCTATACAAGCCTCATCTAGATAATGAGCCACCTCTGTTTTAGCATTATTTATACAAATTTATCATGAAACAGCAACACGTGCCTTATAAGATCCACCAGATATGATAGAAGGTATTTCACTTTGACTTTGAAAGCCAAATCCTTCAACAGGAGTACATGATTGTGTTTGTGAATATTTTTCTTTTGACATAGACATTCTCATATAAAAATCATTACACAATTGACGAAATGCTTCTTCAATCTTATTCGTCAATTTTTTTTTTTGCACAATCTTCCTCCAAAAATTCATTAAAACAATAATTCACATAATTCAGCTTGTATCTAGGATCAAGAACTAGACAGACATATAATAATAAATTGGTCTTCTCACATGTAGTTATACCCAAATACTTATTAAATTTTGTATGCATGTTTTATGTCATCTGACTCAATAATATATTCTCATACAATGAGTATTCACAAATTCTTTCTTGGATCAAATAAAATTTGTAAAAGAATATGTTTGAAGTCACAAACATAGATGCAAAAAACTTCATTGTTACCTCTAAAAAGTCTTTAGAAATTTTAAAAACACTTTTGCATTATCCCAATCTTCAGCAATAAGAATATCATCCTTTGGCAAATAACTAGGGTCATGCTCCTCTAATATTTCACACGTCTTTTGGCACTTAATTGATCCATCCACCATAGTGAAAGTTGAACTCGATCGTGTTGGAACATCCATCTAAGATAATTTTTTCTTGACATCTTATCTTCTTTAGCAAAATCTTTAAATAATTGATTGCAATCTTGCATGAGATGACCTAACATACTTCACAACATTTATGATTCGAATGATAGGCACATGAAAATATTTTAAGGTATCACTAACAATTAAATTAAGAATATGAGCATAACATCTAATGTGAATAAATTCACCATTCAACACCAATCCATTTTTGCCTTTAAACTTTTTAATCAAGTATGCAATTAATGCATCATTTTAACTCACATTGTAAATTTATTACAATGTTTTGGAAGCACAAGCCTATAAAGTCCCATAATGTTTACAAGCAACCCTAAGATATTTAGGATCACATCCTTCTACTTTTATAAAATGTTCCTACACCGATGATGTTGGATTAATCGATTTTCTTTTTCCTAACAATTTTACTAGACTAGAACAACTTTATTTTGAAGTCTCATCTACAAAGAATGAAGTCATCCCTATGAATATAAAATTAAACAATAACATCACATAACGAAACATAGACATTTCAGACATAAGAGAAGAATGATCCTATTCGTGCAAATAACAAAGGAATTGAAGTCGTTAAAAGACCCCATAAGCTTAAGAGATAGCAACTTGAATATATTATAGGAAAAACTTAATAAGCTTCTGAATCTCATTATTCACAATGAAATATCTATTTTCACAATATATTATACAACTTAAGTAATAACTTAAGTGATAACAACTTGAATCAAGTGTAACTGCATTAAATGATAAATAATCCACTCCAGAAGGGTCTCTATCCAGTCCCCATATCACATAAGATTATATGTAAAAATCTCAGGTCCCTAAATGCATCCAAGGAAACCACTATATCTTATTTCAATAAAGAATTAGTAGTATTATAAACAAAAAAAAAAAAAAATCAAGAATAAACAAAAAGAAAACTACAAAAAAAATTAAACCTCCGTGGAAATATTAATACTAAGCCATATGGATGTAGTAAATCAGCCATCTAATTTCAGAATAAACCCAGAATACAAAAAAAAAAAAAAAGAATTAACCAAGAAGAAAAATACCTCTCAAGCTAAACCACTGTGAAGTAAAGCTTTATTCGACGCCAGAAGTTACTGTACTAAAACACATGATAAGGAAAACCCAACTTGATTTCAGCCACCTATGGAGACCCACGATAAGGAGAATGAAGTTGAATGATGGTTGAGACCTAATTGTTTTAACCAAGCGTCAACGATGGCTGAGAATGAAGTTGAACGATGGCTAACGATGGTTGAGACCCACGATAAGGAGAATGAAGTTGAATGATGGTTGAGACCTAATCCTTTTAACCAAGCGTCAACAATGGCTGAGAATGAAGTTGAGTGATGGCTAACAATGATTAAGACCCACGATAAGGAACGATAAGGAGAATGAAGTTGTCCCTAATCGCTTGGTTTAACAACAGCTGAGTCCCACATTTCAAAGAATGAAGTGAATCAAGCGCTTGCTTTCTTTAATGTTAACCTAATCGGTTAACCACCAATCGAATTGGTAAGAGATGGACTCTACCGACGCTTATATTTTCCATCTCATGATAGTTATAGGGAGATAGGGTGCTACTAGCACCTAGAGTTTTATCTCACAAATATTGTATCAAGGGATAGGACTTCCACGCCTAGAGTTTTGTCCCAAAGATACAAAGAGTTCAAGGTATAGCAAGAAAGAAAGAAAAGAGAAAGTTAAAATCTAAGTTTGAAAAGAAAATTGTTTTGCTATGTTTGTATATATTTTCCTCAAGTTTTTGTTATCATGCTTTGTTTTAAAAGTTGTCACTCATGGGGTTGTATATTTCATCCTTTCAATGTTTAATTCCCTTACAGGTAGAGATTGTGGTTCGATGCCTATTAAAGCTCTGCCTACTTTGCTAGAAGTTTGACTAGATTTTTGTACATCTCATTTCATGCATGCATGCACGATAAATTGTAATTAAGCTAGTAAAGGATTTACTCGTCGTTGTTTGTAATAGACTGGTATGAGGATTTTGTTTTGAGTTTGTAATAGTGTTATATGGTTGGAACTCTTAACTTCATTTTGTCAATATAAGACTGTTGAGCAGGTTGTTCATTGTTTAGCTGAACCTGAAGATGTTTTGTAAATATTTTAACTTATTAATTTCAAGTTTAGAAATTACTTTCTATACTATATGAAGTCAGGTGGCTTCACACCACATCTCGAGCCTAGTGAAGAGGTGCTCTAGGATGAGGTGTGACATTCGCAGTTTCTACTCTATCTGTGCTTCATTTCATATGCCTGGTATTTCTAGGGATAAATTTTGATTCACCCTCTTCTTGTTAACACTAAGAGATGAGATGAAAAGATGGACAAACTCCCTAGAACATGGGAAGATATGTTTGCCATAAAATTTGTTTTTGGCTTTTTTTAATGTTCTTTTGTGACTAAAAGATTGCTATTGCTCTGTTTTATCGAGATAATTAAGATTGCACAATTTTTAAAATATTGTCTAATCAATGGTTCGTGACATAGAAGATTAACTTACATGTTGGTTACATATCTTATAGTTGCTTTTGATATTGTCCTTAGTGCGTCAAGGTAATACATTGTATCATTGTATGCATTTATGGCAAGCAGTGCCCAATGACCTCTAATTATATAAAATATAAGTATTATTTTGTTGTCAATGTAGAATAATGTGACTTACCTAGGATTTAAAGGAGAAAGAACTATTTGGTTTGCTTTTGACACCATCACTCTACTACACAAGTTTCGAATTCGAGATTCTTGCGAGTTATGTCCAGAAGAGATAAGAGACGAATCTACAAACACATTGACAAGGAAAAGACAATATGTGTGAAAGAAAGTATTGGTAAGGTCGTCAGAATCAAGCAATAATATGTTCAGAAATGAAATGAAACTTGCTAAGGGTAGGATGCTTGCTAAGATTAACCTTATCAAAAAGTTTTGAAATTTAACCTTACTTTTTACTATAGCTCAGTGGTAAGTAGGGGTGTCGAAGCTAAGGGAATGGTTGCAAAAAAAATTCTTGAAATCAAAGTTTGAAAGAAAGTTGTTAGTAGAAAAAGGAAAGCATAAAAGAAAATGTAGAGAATATCAATTTGTAACCAGGAATTAAAATAATTTGAAATGCAAATTCAATCCACACACACAAAAAAAGGTAAAAATTAAATTCTATGAGAAAAATGAGGCAAGTGGCAATAAACGTTATTCAATTCTTATCATTGAATTAAAAGAAATATGAATGACTTTTGCTTTAAAAGGAGATTCTTGATCAAGGTTCTTGCAAAATCAACTTGCTTGATTCTTGTAAAAGCCTTAATTAAGATTCAAGAAAAGAGATAATCAAACAAGTATTTATTGCATATTATTGAAACAACAACTCATGCCCAATTCTTATTCTTTTAAAGAAATCAAAGTATCTTTCATACTTTTTAGAAACAAATGGCAATAAAGATTTAATTGAATTTAACTATGCACATAAAATTGATGGAATTAAATTCATAGTTGGCCAAGAACAAGGATGATTTATCTAAGCATTAAGACAATCAATCTTCAAGATTTGACATGTTTGACTACAAGCAAGAAACAATTTGAGATTTCTTGTAGACAAAGATAATCAAATTAATCTTGCACTTGAATTTTCTAAAGAGAATGTATATTCATACAAATTGATCAATCAAGAACAAATTCAAAAACTAATTTTCAAAGAATATTTGTAATTGAAAGTAGGAAATGTTCTTGATACAAAAAAATTAAAGATTCAACATGTCTCATTGAAGGAAAAATACAAGAAAAATTCTCCAATAAATTGAAGAACTCATTGCCCTCTTATCTCTTAGATGATTAGCCCTCCATTGGAAAAGATTGCTAAAAATTAATGGAGGAAAAAAAAAAGGCAAAATGGAGAGAAAAATTTTTGAAAAATGAAAATTGGAGAGAGTTTTGATGGAATTTGTAGGTGATTTTGTGAATTGATGAGAAATTAGGGGAAATTAGAGTTTATATAGAAAAGTAATCAAACAACCACTCATAAGGCTCAAACTTGCAACCTGTAAGACACGCACACGATGGGATTGATGCAAAAGTTGGTTAGTATAAAGATAGTAGCTAAAAAATCATGAAATGGCGATTGAAAATATAAATAAAAAATGAAATTATAGGAGGGAGATAAAAACTTGGGGGCTGAGAACGGGAGCGCGACCAGATGGCGATAGGTGGGTGTGGTGAGAGGCGAAAGAATGAAATGCACGCACAAACAAAAATGTTGAAATATTTTTAATTATTTCTACACCTGATGGCAGGCTGGCGTGTGTAAAGGTCTTCTTCAATTTATTTACCAAAATTTCCTTGATCTTTGATTTGACCGCTCTACTTCATTTGGACTCTGTTTTAAATATTTTTTTTTGTGATTGAGTTCGTAACGAAGTTTTACTATAATTTTTTACATAAAAATTTAATAAAAGTGAATATATCCATGATATAGATTCATAATAAGCTACATACAAATGGGTTAATAATTGCCCCAACAAAATACCTCCCACTTAAGCTTTGTTCGTCTCGAGCAAAGTAAAATCTAATATCAAACAATCAAGGAGTGGGCATGGAAAGAAAATATCAACTTATGAGAAAAACAAACGATCATGCAAGTATATAGGTGATGCATTTCTAACGAATCAACTTAGCAATGTTACTCAATGTCTTAACAATCTATCCAAACATATGCTTAAACTTAGTTCAAATTATCAAAAAGATTACAAGTTATCAGTTGAGGTTGCGATTTAATTAAGTTCGTTTGGAACAAGCACGTTTAGAAAGATGCTCAAGTTTTGCTACTCGAATGTTAGACATGCTTTGAAAAGATGAAAGACACCTTAGACTTGTTTTCCCCTACTATGGATCGGAAAGGATTCCTCCTCTTTTCAAAGCCCTCATCAAATTCAAGCTCAGTTGAAGGGTTGGGCAAATATGCAATTTTGAAAAAAAATTGGAAAAAAAAAAAGATTTCATATTCATACACATGCAAGCTAAGTTCCAAGAAACATACTACCCACCCCTACTTAAAAAATTGCTTTGTCCTCAAAGCCTTTGAAAAGCAAAGTAAAGTGAGATGAGAAAGAAAATGGGAATAGAGTACTGCCCTGGATGTTGATTTCTTGATCTTTGTTTGGTCGGAAGCTTGCATGGAGAAAGTATTTGAATTCCTCTTCTGTATGCAAATATTCACTTTCAGCAAAGTTTATTCATGTAAAAAGAAATAACTTTCTTAGTTTTATTAAAAAGCAAAAGCTAAAAATTAGAAAGCAAAAGAAAACGAAAGACGGAAATTAAGGAAAGCATTAAAATTTGACACATGGCTGCATCCAGGAAATGCAAATTTTTAAGATCGATTGCTCGATCGTTCTTTCACCAACTCATCCAAGATCGATGATGAGTGGTTTAGTTCCTCCATTCATTTTTATTGTTCTTTTCTTTCCTTACTTATGCATTAAGTAGAAATGGTTAGTGGAAACAAGAAGGAGACAATTTATTTTAACAAGAAAAAAATTAAGGAGGTTGAGAAGAAGAGAGTTTAGTTCAATCCTCAATTCATGTAAAAGATGTACCTTTTTATTTAAAGAGTATTTTTTTACAAAAATGTAATCAATGAGAGGATCATGTGGTTCAAAAGATATAAAATTGAAAGCAAGATTATTAAGTGGAGAAGAAAATTGATTATGCTCATGAAATTTGAATAAGAACTTTTCATGCTCAACTTGACAATTGTCATAAAAAATGAATTCTTCCTTATTAATAATCTAATCATTGTCATCAAATATAAAGAATTTATCATTTTCAATGTACAATTCATTAAAATCAAAATCAATTGAGAATGTATCAATCTTATCAAGACCATGATAAACATCATTGTCAACAAATTTATTAGCAAATTCATCAATGATCAAATCTTCATGTAATAAATGTAACGACCCGCTGAGGTCCTTACTACTTAAATAAATAATAATTTTATTTCATTTAAATTCAAAAGGAAAAATCAAGTTCTTAAATAAAGAATTTTAAATACTCGTTTATAACTCATAATTTGGAAAGATCGAAAGAAATACTTGAAAATTTAGTCCTAATTCGGGCCCTATCTAAATTTTAAAGAAAAGTAATATAAAAGTAATTCATAAGTTCGATAAATTAAAATAAAATACTAAAAATTAAATATTGAAAACATGGAAGGTGGAAGCAACATAAAATTTCCCTTGTGGCGAGTCAAGGTCACTTCTTGTCATTCGCCAGCTTTCCTCTACCTCTACCACTTCCTGAAAAATTAAACATAGAAAGAGTGAGTATAAACATATACTCAATAAGTGACCCACTAGAAGTCTCACTAGGTGTCTGTTAATTTCTCATTAGGGTCTCGTAAGAAAGTACTCTCAAAACTACAACAAATGTGGCTTTTAATAGCATCCAAGCATAGCATGTTTAATATGAAGTTATAAAAAATATTGAAAAAAAAAAGGCAGACAACAAAAATAAAAGCACGAAAAAGAAACCATTGTTTTTCAATTTTGCGCGTTACACTTCCGTATTCCAAATCTCCTTTTTCATTTTTTTTCAGACTTCCCCCAATTTCCCTCCTCTCACAGAGCACTCCCCAAATATCCCTCTTCTCGCAAACCCCTCCCTCAAGGTCGCTACCATCCGAATGTCGTTGCCGACTCGCCGCACTTCTGGTCGAACAGCTACCTCCTCTCACAAACCCCTCCCCTCGATTTCCCTCCATAGAGTACTCTTCATACTTAGACTTTTTCATTTTTGGAATTAACCAAAACTGAATTAAATTTCAACCTCCCTCTCTTTTTCTTTTCTTTTTCTACTTTTTTTCCTTTAATTATTATTGTTCATTGTTATTTTTTAATTCTCTCTGATTTCTTCTCTCCCCCATTAGATTTTTCCCTTTCTCTCCATTTGGATGTTGTTGCTCTAATTCCTTCCGTTAAGGTATTTTTCTTCAATTTTTTCCCTTTTTTTTCCCTATCTAAGGTTGTTGTTGTATTTATGTAATATATCTAATGTTTAATTTCTAGGGTATTCTCGCAATTTGCTTTTTTAGGGATTCTTTTTCTCTTTTTTGGGTTTTGGGTTATCGATTTTTTTTTCTCGAATTTAGCTTTGGTTTTGCAATTGTTGAGGAAATTAAACTGATGATGGTGTTATTCAAGTTAAAAGTTGATTCATGTCTGTTATG
>JBBPDI010000009.1:17576759-17587224 GCA_037974545.1 Cucumis variabilis | reverse complement strand
CAAAAATGCACTATTGCTATTTACTACTAACCCAAAGGATGCAAACAACACACAGTGGGTTGATTTTACTTCTAAACTTTGAAATGGTCATATCCAATAAGATCAATTTCATTGAATCATTTGAAAACATTCAATTTCATTCAGAATAGCCTCAAGTGAATCCAAACACTAATAAATTTCATTCAGAAAAGTCTCATATTCCTCAACTGTCATGTGTCCTTGCTTCAATTCCAGGAATTCCTGGCTTTTAGCATCTCTAAGATTAGCCGAGAAAAACTTGGTATAGAAGCAATCCCTAAACTGGTCCCAAGTGATTTGGTTCAAGTTTCCACCCAACATACGCATCGTGGATCTCCACCAGATGACACCTCTATCTCTGAGAAGAAAAATAGCACATTGAACTTTGTGCTCCTTTGGACACCTCATGTAATTAAATAAGATTTCCACAGAGGACAACCACAACTCTACCTTGGTAGGATCCTACAGTGACCCATCAAAAGTCTGAGGGTCATGCTTCCTAAAATCCCTCAAATGTTTAGCCTCAACAGAAAGTTGATCTAGTACTATCTATTGTTGCTAGACAGCCAGTCCCTGAGTAACAGAGGCTGCCGGTGCAGGTGGAACCACTGGTGTAGGGAGAACTGCTGGTTCTGAGCCATAGCAGCCATAAGCTCCATGAATCTCTGCTCCATGTGAGCAGACAGTGCAGCCAAATCAGTCTGAGTCACAGATGCAACAGGCATTTGCTAGTCAGCTTGACCCTCAGCAGGTTGATTACACCCTGCTCTTTTACCTCAACCTCTAATACCTCCCCTATGTGAACCTTTCCTTGGCGGCATAATTCCTATTATCCACCAATAACTCTCTTTTAATTAGTCTTAAACGACAGAGTACTTCATACAGTCTAGTTTAACTAGGAAAAGTCATGCTAATAAAATCATACATAAAAGCATAAAGCATACCTGATGAGAGACGAAGGGTCGCGTTAGCCATAGGGACATAAAACATAAACTTATATCATAAGTCAGCCTACAGAATCTAAAACTTAGGCTCTGATACAAACTGTAATGACCCAAACTTTTCTAACTAACTTGAAGTCATTAATTTAAAACAATGACCTTAGTTTACACAGAAACACCAAATTAAATTAAAAATCAAACTCTCAAAGAAAACAAAATTTAAGTTTGGGCCCTACTTAAAATAACCAAATACTCAAAGTAAAGCTTGCAAATCATTATTTCATGAACTCAGTTAGACTTCAAAATTTTCTAAACAGTCTTAAATACTAAAACAAAATAAGAAAACAAAACATAAGCGGAAGCAAATGACAACATCCCCTATGACCATCACGCCTCCTTCTTGCCTCTCGTCGGTCTGCCTCCTTTATTATCTTTGCCTGAAAAAGTTAAACATAAAAGGGTGAGTATAAACATACTCAGTAAGAGATCCACAACTTATCCCGTTAGGAAAAAATAAATTATTAGCTTCCTAATGGAGTATCCTACACAGTCACAGTCTTGTGATCCCGTAGGATACACATAATCAGTCTAACGCCCCAAAGAACTCATAAATTAGTCTAGTATTCTGCAGAAACACATATCAGTCAAATAATCTCGTAGGATATAAAAAGGTGGTGATCCCATTGGACACTTGCAATGTAACTACACAATAGAAAAACTAATAATTTTTTCCCTCAGTCCATTCTAACATCTTAACGGTCATTCACGTTACAGTCAAATATCCTCATCACATCAACTCTTCACTTAACCCATAACAGTCACATTACACTATTTTAGCCCCAAAGCTAGGCAGAAACATATCAGTACATCGGTCAGCAAGCTAAGTAATCATAATATCCCTCTCAGTCTACAAGAGCACAACCATATCGTCTCCTCAGATAAAGAGAACACAACCATAACCATATACCATACATTCAGTCTAAACAAAAAATATAATCTGCCATTTTAAACCTACCCCCTATAAGAAACATCAACGGCTTCAATTATTCAATATCCATATGTGTATATATACATAGCCAGTCAGTCACAACATGCATTCAGATACTAAGTCCACATCCATCCATACATAGATATATTTTTTTTTATCAGTCGAACACATCATACAATAAACATTAAGTCTACATCCAAAAATATATATATCATAACCGTCATCCTCACTCAGTTTAGTTAATACAATACAATCCAACACAACTCAAAGCTATAGGTAAGTCTAGTAGAAAGTCCCTTACCTTAATGTTAAGGAAGCTCTCTAACCGAACCAAGGTCTACAAAAACAACTTAAAATCAAGATAATTACTCAATAATTTCTCCAACACATCAATCACTTGAAAATCAACCCAATGTGATTCTTCACAACTTACCCAAATCGAATGAAGCGAAACTTCCAATGACGCTTGCTTCGAAACTTAGATGTTCAAGCACCACCTCTCCAATTTCACCTTAAAATCAACATTAACCAATTAATTAATCAACCTTAAAGTTTACGATAGTTACGAACAACACCTCAAGATCCATAATTTCTCCTTACCAATAAACTCACCACAAAATAGCACCAGCGACAATCGAACCCAAATAAAATAAATCGTGCAAGACAGTCTGCAGCGGCTCGGTCGGACGAGGAACGCAATGGAAGAAAGAGCACGGGCGGCGATGCTTTGTAGATCAAAGCGACAATAACCACCTATTTTTTTGATCTAACCATCATGATGCAGGAGTTCTGACGGGTCTTGCGGCGACGGACAAAGGAGAAGACGAGGTGATCCACAGTGAAACTTCTGACGAATGGGAAAAGGAAAGAAAGGATGGTGGTGGTAGGCTTCAAGTGACCGGAAAAAGGAAGGAAGACGATTGGAGATAAGGCGGTGGTGGTTGGGGTCACTGCACAAAGGAAACGAAGAAGAAGGAGAGGGGGCACGTGTGGGAGTGAAGGAGAAGAGAGAGAGTGTTTTTATTTTTTATTTTAAAATTTAATAATAATAATAATTAATAATAATAACAACATATTATTATTTTTATGATTCCCCAAAACATTTTTTTTCCTTCACTTCTTTTCTTTTCTATTAATCAAAATATTCTCTTCCAAGCTAAAAGAAATAAATACACCCAATAAACATTTAAAATCCTAAAATAAAGTAATTTGATTAAAATCAATTACCTTTGCGTTCGAGGTGTCACATCAAAGTTCTCAATGGTTGAAGCAACAAGTCCTTTGATATGATGTTAGAGTTAATAAAACATGCATTTCCAATGTGTGTTAGTAACATCCCTAATTCGTTCTATGAAGCCAAACGAAAATTGCGTGATTTGGACTTAAGGTACGAGACTATTCATGCTTGTAAGTATGACTGTGTATTGTTCTGGAAGGAGTTCGAGGACTTGCAACATTGTCTGACTTGTGGTGAGTCTCCATATAAGATTAATTCCAACAAATCTGGAAACAATATTCCACAGAAGGTATTGTGTTACTTTTCGTTGGTGCCAAGATTACAACGACTGTTTGTATCGCAAGAAAGTTCGACAAACATGCAATGGCATAAGGATAAACGAGTGGAAATAGAGGATGTGTTGAGACATCCAGCCGATGCAAAGGGATAAAAGCACTTTGATTCTGAATTTCCTGATTTTGCATTGGTGCCATGAAATGTTCGTTTGGGGTTAGCTTCAGATGGATTCAATTTGTTTGGTCATATGAGTACCTCGTATAGTATGTGGATTGCAGTGTTAATTCCATATAATTTGCCATCATGAAAATGCATGAAAGAGTCAAACTTTTTTATATCATTGCTCATTCTCGGTCCTAAATCTCTCGGTAGAGAAATTGATGTGTACCTACAACTATTACTTGAAGAGTTAAAAAATCTATGGACGTTTGGTGTGCGTACGTATGATTGTCTGACGGATCAATATTTTTAGTTGTATGTAGCCTTGTTGTGGACAATTAATGACTTTTTGGCATACGGTGATCTATCTAGTTGAAGTACAAAAGGATATCAGGTATGTTCCATTTGCATGGGGGATAGATCATCGTTCGAAATACGCAGAAAGATAGCATTCATGGGACATCGATGGTGTCTTCCAGACAATCATGTTTGGTGTAGAAGTAGACTCCATGATGGAAAGGTAGAGCGAAAATCACCTCCAGTTGTAATGAACGACCAAGAAATATTAGAACAACTAGATTCTTTGGAGTTTCCAGTAATGAGTAAGCATCCTTCGTTACAAGATAGAAAAAGAATAAGAGTTCTTAATTGGACTAAGAAAAGTATTTTTTTTTTATCTTTCTTATTGGCCAAGACTACTTATTCGTCATTAACTTGATGTAATGCACATTGAAAAAAAAAATTGTGATAATTTGGTCGGTACGTTATTGAATATTGAAGGAAAAACAAAAGATACCACAAATGCCAGAATAGATTTACAAGATTTAAAAATAAGAAAGGATCTACATTTGGTAGAAGTGGGTAACCGATTGGTGAAACCACATGTGAGATATACATTGACTAGCAGCGAGCGGATTGAGTTCTGTAAGTTCTTGAAAGAAATTAAGTTTCCCGATGGATTCGTTTCTAATATTTCACTATGTGTGAATGCGAATGAGGGAAAAATATCCAGTCTCAAAATGCACAACTGTCATGTACTGCTACACCGACTTCTTCCAATCGATGTTAAGGCATTCTTATGAAAAAAATGTGTACACTGTAATTTACTGAACTGTGTAATTTTTCGTGATTTGTGCGCCAAGACGATAAAAATAAGTGATTTGGACAGATTGCAGTCATATATTATAATAATATTGTGTAAATTGGAAAGAATATTTCCACCTTCTTTTTTCAGTGTCATGGTACACCTTGCGGTTCACTTGCCATATGAGACGAAGGTTACTGGTCTGGTTTCTTACAGTTGGATGTATCCCATTGAAAGAAGTCTCCGCACACTAAAATAATATATTCGTAACAAAGCACGTCCTGAAGGGTCTATTGCAGAAGGATATCTTATGAACGAATCAAATACTTTCTGTTCCCGCTATCTGAAGGGGATTGAGACCCAATTCACTAGAGGTGATCGAAATAACGATGACATTGAAGAGGATGAGGTCATTGGTGAGTATGAAGTATTTATTTAGAAAGTACAACCATTAGGAACGTCACGTTCATGAAGAATATCGCAAGAAGAGAAACGACTCTATCATTGGTACATTCTCAACAATGTAGATAAAATAGTTGAATACAGGAGGTACATATTTATATACGTATTTTAGAGTTTTATACCTCACCGACACATAAATTGACAATTGTGTACTTTAGGAAACACCTTTTTTTGATACGTCGTCAGGGTGAAAGCATTTCTGAACTGTTTAAAAGACACTAACATGCATTTGTCGATTGATTCAAAGCTTAGGTATTTCGAGTGAATGACATTGAGCATTTCTACTTTATACATATTTTATACATATATAAGAAGTTTTATGCTAAACCAAATTTCAGGTCACGGTAAAAATGCGTGACAATTCAAACATTTCTCAAGATTTATTTTCACTCGCGATGGGACCATCACTTGATGTTCGCTCTTATAGTGGATGCATTTTTGGTGGCGTACGATTTTACACGTTAGAGCGTGATTCCCGACGCACAACACAAAACAGGGGAGTAATGGTAATCGAAAAAAGAAGTGGGGGGCAGTGCGAACAATAATTTTTACGGTGTTCTAGATGAAGTGTTGCACGTTCAATATCCATTTAGACGACGTGTTTGGTTATTCAAGTGTTATTTGTTTGACATAGACAAAAATAAAATCATAGAACACACGAAGAACTAGGCTACAAATCAATAAACACGTCCCATTTTTGGTTCGGTGAGGAACCCGTGATTCTTGCAACCCAAGCACATCAAGTGTTCTACCTTGAGGATCCAAAAAATGGTAATGGTTGGAAAATTGTTCAAGTGATGCAAAATAAACGTGTATGGGACGTGCCAGAAGTGGAAGATATCGAGAATGATCAACTTAATGTAATGAAAATTATCGTTGCACATCGCATGGACGAACACGTCAATGAAGATGGCACCCTGTATAGGACTGAAGTTGATCCTATAATAGTGGAAAGACCAAATGTTTGTCATATCGTGGAAAATTTCATAAACGATGAAGATGATGAACAATCATTAAATGAAAGCGAGTCGTGCAATGATGCATAACAATGTTTTTTTGACGTATACACACATTTAGTCATTTCTCTATACATTAATTACGTTATAATACTTACGTTTATTTGTTTAATTTTTTGATAATTTTTATGTCTATAGATATGGAGTCTAACTTTCCGAGTAATATGCAAGAGGAAGACTATTTCCTTAATCTTGACGCGTTGGATAGCGTAGATGGTTTGTCGTCAGTAGGCGATACTTCAGGTTCGTAATAATCCGCAAATTTAATTAATATAATTTCTCTCTCATCTGATTATGTTTTTAAGTTATGTTTGTTGTATATAATCACAATATTGTTTTCAATAGATCCCTCTCATTCAGCTCCCACTGTGAGGAGAGTACGCCAACATTCTAAAAACATAAATGTCGAGCGATATGTACAGCAGAATGAGAGAATTCTCATTTTTATCCCCTCTGGAGGGGACATGCCTGTCTCAGCACGTGTCCTCGTTTCAGTTGCACGATTGATGTGCTGACATAAGACACGTTTCCTATTCAGGCTCTGAAGTGGGCAGATGTACCATCGGAGTGCATCAAGGTCATCAAGGGTGGCCTTACGGTAAGTCTGTAAATTCATAAACATTTATGTATGTTTTTGTTTCTTTATAAAAACTTTACCGACTTGAAATCTATTTCTTTTGTAGCAATTTTTTTGTGTTTGATCTTAATGATCCAGCACTTAATCGATTTGTTGAACATCAAATGCTCACTGTGTGGAAGGAATTCAGGTCAAGTAATCATCGTCATTTTAAGAAATTTAGTGACCCTAAACAAGCACGAGCAAACCCACCCCCGAGATTGGTCAATCAGGCGGAAGATTGGCACTATCAATGTGACCACTACATCACTCGACAATTTCAGATAATTATTTATATACTTTTATGTTACAATATTTTATTTCTTTAAAAGTATAACATTTTCATCGTCTTTTTTGGGATGTAGGAGCAATCAAATATGGCGAAGGCTGTTAGGGCGCAACAACCTTACAACCATAGGAGCGGCACAAAGTCGTTTCTTCAGAGACAGGTAGAGCTCACTGAGCTGCACAGTCATCCTGTAGATCGTGTCGAGTTGTTTAAAGAAACGCATGTCAGTAGTCGTGACGAGTTCATTTCACCTACTGCAGAGGACGCTTTCGTAAGTTTTAGAAAACTTTATATTTGGTTTATAATACTTTTATTTTTTCTATGTTTTTAAGTCTGATAATCTCTTAAACTTACATAAGCTTCTGTTTTGTGCAGAATCAGATGGTGGATCTCTAGTCTCAGCCTATCCCAGAGGGTTCTAAACCACTAACTGAGGACGAGATATGCGAGACTGTTTTGGGTAAACGACCGGGCTACTCAAAAGGCCTTGGTTGGGGCCCAAAACCCAAGTATAGGACTGCCGCTTCATCTTCTTCCTTCAGTATGTATGACTACTAGGCACACGTAGTAAAGGTTAGCGAACTTAGAGCGAGCCTTGACAACGCTAACTGAAATCTCCAAGAACAACGCCTGAGGGAGGAAAAGTTAGATCGAAAGATGGCAGAGCGAGATCGCTAAATGGCAGAGCATACACGACAAATGGAAGAGATGAAGAAGATGCTCAAGGAGATTAGTCAGGCACAAAGAAGCCGGTGATCATGCATGCATGGGTATGCACTTTTCAATATTTAATTTGTTTAACTTTCCATATGTGATATTCTAACAATATTTTCGTATTATTTGTAGGTTTGGCTTCCATTGCATTAGACTTTAAGTTTTCAGCATTAGATTTTAGGTTTTTTTTCTTTTCTTAATGTAATGTTTTTAATTATGCAATTAATTTTCTGTATCGAACATATTAATTAATATATCGTTTGATTTCATAATGAATATTATTTTCATTTCAATCAGTTTACTCAATATTTTATTATATCGGGAACCAATGAATAAATAATAATAACAAAATTAAATTAATAAAAAAATCCTTTTGCAACACAGACGGCCCTATGTGTCGCAAATACCTTCTGTGACATCGGCATCGCGAAAACCTTTTACGTCGCAAAAGGTATTTCCAATGCCAACGCCGCAGAAGGTTTCCGCGATGCCAACGTCACGAAAGCTGTGAGCGACGCATGGGGCCATGTGCAGGGGAAGCTTTTTACGACGTGGTAGCGATCGGCTTCGTGAAAAGTATCCACGATGGGCTTTTAGCGATGTGGCTGCCAACATCGTCTGTGACGTCGTTGAGGGAGACGCAGGGGACTCTAACGAGTGAGGGAGACGCAGCTGCAGTGGCACAACTAATCGAAACCACTGACGAGAGCAATGGTTGAAGAATTGGACAGTCAACTTGTCGAACGCAACAGAGTTGATGCACGAAGACCTGCAGCGACAAAGACGAAAAGGTTGGTAGTGGCTAGTCTAAGGGGTGGACAAAAAAGAAAAAAAATTGAAGATGAACGAGAAGGAGAGTTGCATGCATGGAAAGAGAGAAAAAGGAGAAGGCTCTAGATTTTCCTCTCTTTTCTCTTTTTATTTAATTAGAAAAATAATACTAATAATATAGGAAAAGACTATATTGCTCCTCGCCTCAAATTAAACTCACTTCTTGCCTTTAGTTTCCTTTAGGGATGTACATGAGCCGGGTTGAAGGTAAAATATGGACCAACCCAAATTATTCGGGTTGCCAAAAAATGAACCCTATTGGTTCAATATGTAAGGGTCAACCCAATCCAACCCACCTAAAAATTTTGGGTTGAGCCGGGTTGGTATTATTTTTCATCTCTCCGTAGTTTGTTAGGGTTTAGGCAATATAGATGGAAACCAAAACAATTAGCTTCAAGGTATCAAACCAAAATAGATTGAAAGAAGAAGAAAAACACGATAGGCAATAAAACAAAAGAAAAAAACACATGGAACAAAAGATTCACCTCACACGTAGCCAAAAAAATAAACAAACCCAACAAAATTGGTAGCTAGAAATGTGATTTCAGGGAAAAAAAAGAGATACCATATGCAAAATTGATGGATAAAAAACATGAAAAAGTGAAAGGAGAGAAAGAGATGGACTAACCTTTAGAATGCAGAGCGATGAAGAAGGAAAAAATAAAGAAGAGAATAGGGTTTGTGATATAGATGATTGAAAAAATGCGATGAAGAAGGAAAAAACGAGATAGTTTGAGAGAATGAGGTTTCAATTTCAGCCAGCGTAGCCGTCAAAGAAGAAGACAAAAGTGAATATTGTGTTGAGTAGGGCAGATTCGGAACATGAGTCATCGAAATGTGACGTATTGCGAACGCGAAGGAGAAGGGGTTGAGTGTAAGCCGTATGGTCTGAAGGGGAAGGGGTTGAGTGTGAGCCGTGAGGTGGGGAAGAAAATTAGGGTGTTATTTAAGGTTTATGTATATATATCTAAACAAGGTTGGGTTGGGTCAACCTGGCCTTTAATCCCCCAACCCGACAACCTGACCCATTTTTATTTTTTATTCAATTCTTTAACCAAACCAAATCCAAAACATAATTTAACCCAACTCAACTCTTACCATTTGGGTTGGATAGTCCGAGTTTATCAGGTTACCGAGTTTTTGAGCACCCCTAGTTTCCTTTTTCTCAGCACTTAAAAATGTTCAAGCCTTATATCAAACTAAATTTGTTCAAAACTTTCTTATTAAAATAATTAAATCTCTATTGGTGTAAAAGGTGATTCAAGTTTGATTTACACAAATTAAGAAATATTAGGGTAAGTAGAAAAGAAGAGCTTACACGACCTCGATCGAGATGTACTAAAAAAATTATGTTAGAAACCGTTTTAAAAAATTTGTGAAGAAGGTTGATATTGTGGTCAGTCTGAAATTGATTGATAAAAAAAGATTTTATGAAGTTTTTTGAAAGCATGTTAAGTTTGAAATGTAACCTAAAAGTGTTTTTTTTTTTTTTTTTTTCTCAAAAATTTCCGAGAACCATTCCCTTTTTTCTTTTTTCCCACCCTTGTTTTCGTTCTCTCTCACGTTGCCACCGCCACCACACAGCTATCTGTGCCGGTTTATTTTTCCCGCTCCCATTCGCCTTCTTCTTAATATCCCCCTCCTCGCTACAAACTGCGCCGGCACCGACTACTGCCTAGCCTTCTTCAACTCGTCTCCGATTGCCCACCGCACTGCTCGTCGCCTTAGTGCACACTCTTTCTTCCGCAACCCCTCTTTCTCTCTGTCGTTCATTGCTGAGTTCTTTGGTATTAATTTATTTTCCTTATTCATTTTCTTTCTTCAATTCAACCAA
>JBBPDI010000009.1:17537404-17550936 GCA_037974545.1 Cucumis variabilis | reverse complement strand
AATTCTAAATATCGTTTTTGTTTAGATTGTTTAAATGAGTTTGTTTTCGTTAAGAATTCTAAATATCGTTTTTGTTTAGATTGTTTAAATGAGTTTGTTTTCGTTAAGAATTCTAAATATCGTTTTTGTTTGGATTGTTTAAACGAGTTTATTTTCGTTAAGAATTCTAAATATCGTTTTTGTTTGGATTGTTTAAACGATTATAAAATTTCGTTATGAAGATCGTTATTGTTTTTGTTTGTGGTAAGAATTCTAAATTTCGTTTTTGTTTCAAATGTTTAGAAGATTTAAGTATTACTATAAGAATTCTGTATTTCATTATGAAGATTGTTTTTGTTTTCGTTTGTGGTAAGAATTTTAAATTTTGTTTTTGTTTCAAATGTTTAGAAGATCTACATATTACTGTAAGAATTCTACATTTCATTATGAAGATCGATGGTTTGAAGTTTTTCACGATCATTTACATTGAACTACACGATCATTTACCACTATCAATACGATCGTTTACCAATATCAACACGATCGTTTACTATATTCAATACGATCGCCATGGTCAAGCGATTGTGTACCTAAGTCAACACGATCCTTTACTTCATTCAATACGATCATTTACCGTGGTCAAACTTACATTTGTTTATCATGGTCAACACGATCATTTAATGTATATTATTTCACTTTACGATCATTTTATTCTCTTATTCAGTGATACATGGATATCTATATCTATCTATTTCTTTCTATCACTATCAAATACTTAATTGTATTTTTTTAATAGAAGACAATGTCTATTCTTATCGTTGTTTTTTTTTTTATGGAGATCAATGGAATGGATGCAATGTTTATGAGAATTACTCAATTGTTGAAATTTTGGTAGATGTCCTGATTAACTTTAATTCTTTGGGGTTGGCATAATATATGAAGGGATTCAATTGAATGAATCGGTAGAATTGTCTGTTTTACACTATTTTGGTAAAAGGAATGTTTAAACTGTGATGCCAATAAAGAAAGACAATGATGTTGCTTGGTATTTAGCTTTTGCTAAAGATGCACCTAGTAGACATTCATTAGTTGCTCATGTAAGTGTTAATTCTTTGGAAAGGTCTTCTTCTAGTTGTGTATGGGAGAATGTTGAGATGTCGTTGAATATAGGTTCTTCTTCTTCTATTTTAAATGTTGAAGTTATAAGAGAGATTTCTTATCATGGTGATTTAAAGGAAGAAAGTTTATTTGAAAGTAAAGTAGTGCTTTCAAAGTGTTTTTGCATAAGAGTAGTGAAGAAAAACTTTTAGTTTAGAACTACAATATCAAATTTGAGGTTTCATGAATTTATATGTTTGCAAGAAGGGTGCAAATGGTATGTTAAGGCATCTCGCTGTAAGAAGAACGGGTCGTGGATGCTACAAAAATACATTTCTAACCCTGACTATTCATTGAATATTATTCAAAGTTGTCACATGCAAGCTTCTTCAATAGTAATTAGCAGTTGCTTGTTAGATAATTTTAAGATCATATCTACTAATCGTTCCCTTCCAAAAGCGATTATCCATAAGGCTCGTACAAATCTTGGAGTTAATATAAGTTATCAAAAAGCTTATAGGGCAAAAGAACAGATAGTAAAGATATTAAAAGGTGACGCAGTTAAACCGTACACGTTGATTCCAAACTTCTTTAATAAATTGGTTGAATCTAACCCAGGTATGATCAATTTTCTATATCAAATTTATATTCATTTGCAGATAGATGAGGGTAGACAAATATCACAGTCTATCTAGATAGACAAATATTAGCATCTATCACAGTCTATCTGTTCTATTTTGATGGATGATAGTGGTCATTTTAAGTTTTGCTTTATGGATTTTGGTGCATCAATTGAGGGGTGAAAATATTGTAGACCTATGATAGACGTAGACAGATTATTATTTGTGTCTATATGATATATACAAAGATTAAAATCTATCTGTGTATGTCTCAGGTAGATACAAATAGGTAGCTATCTTTGTTTATCTGTGCTTATTTGTGTCTTTTTTTTTCATTATTTGTCTTATGTATTAGGTTGATCCAATTAGTATCACTGAATACAAAGTAATGGATGGAAATCAACAATTCATTTTGAAGTTAAACTTAGGATCTTGTAACTGTCAAGTATGGGATGTTGAGGAAATTCCATGTGCACATGCACTTGCTGTTCTACGAATGCTTAAATTAGATACTTATATTCTTATGTATCTGAGTTTTATCATAGAGAAATGATATCAGCAAGATACAATGGTTGTATTCAACCTGTCGAAATTCATTTAGATTGGAGAGTTGAAGATGATGTTGTGAAAACATTACCTCCAGTTGTTAAACGTCAAGCTGGAAGACCAAGAAAACAAAGAATTTCATCTGTATGAGAATTTAATAGCTTGTCGAGATGTTCCAATTGTAATCGTAAAGGGCACAATAGTAGAACTTGCTAGCAAAGTTTGAACAATTAATAAAAATATGTGAATTTTTTTCTTTCATTGTAATACATATATGTACAAATGTATGACATTAGAGTTAATGAATGACTACAAGATCATGTAGATTTAATAACAAAATCCATTAGATTTAGTTAAGAGATCGTTTACATGTAATAGCAAGATTGTGTAGAGTTGACTACACGATCGTGTAAAGTGCACTACAAGATTGGTTAGGATCAATGTTTTGATCGTTTAGATTTAAGACTTTGATCGTTTAGTTTTAGTTACAAGATCGTTTTCACTTAACTACATGGTAGTTTATGTGTCATGTCCTGTCCCAAATGTCACACCACGCAACCAAATGGAGAGCGTGTCACCTAGATATTCAATGCATAGCTCATGCAAGATAGCACGTCGAACACCTAGTAAGTGAAACAACTCTTCTTTTCATCTTTTTGTGAAGCTCTTCCACTTGAGCCTTCGAGACCTTCACATTTTTTTACAGCGGAAACAACTCAAGAAATTACACAGCGAAAATAACTTAATAATCCTTCTTGTTATTAGATTAAAGCTTACAAAAATACAAATTACAAATTACAACTTTTATTTGCGAAAATAAATCAACTTTTATATTCTCACATCCTTCTTCCCACCAAGATGGAACATACCTTCCTTCCTTCATGCACTGCCTAATGCTGCTCTCTTTACACTAATACTCAGTATACCCACTTTAATTGTTGCCCTTTCCTTCTTTGCCATTTCAATTGCTTCCTTGAGGTGGGTGCATATGTGGAAGCTTTTCTTTCTCTTCCTTACATCGCTCACCCAACGACCTCGATTTTGAAGGCAATCTTTAGGGCTTCCTTTCTATACCTTAGCTTTTTTGAATGTCAATTTTGAAGGCAATCCTTCGGGCTTCCTTTCTATAACTTAGCGTTTTTTGAATTCCCACATCTCTCTTCCCTGCTTAGCTGAGGTTTGATTGTTAACGAGCAACAACCTTACCAATCGGCTCCTTGAACGCATGATGAGATGTCATGGCTAGCACGCCATGTAAAACTATAGAGTAACTCTGCCTTTCCTCCTTAACTAGGCTACAACGCCTCAGAACCAACCTTTGCATGGCCTCAAAGTCTGACAACCTGGAGAGGAAAAATATTTAAAACATAAGTCAAATAGACTCAGAAAAATATTTTTGGAAAAACATATAGAATCCACAATGATAATAATACCAACCACAATAAATAAAGTACGTCACATCAAACAGCTAACACACGCCTCATAATCCACAACAATTCAATATTCATATAGCGAACACTACAACGCCATATGTTGGAACCATTTCATAACAAGCTTAATTCTGAGACTTGAGATTCTCCCTTCGCCTAGATCTGGGATTCGCTCTCATCAGTATCATGCAAGTTACTTAGGATTTCCACCAACATCCCACCATATTCATTCATTCACAGACTTGGGAGTCACACTCAACCAGTGTCCCATCATTGTCTTACTCATACTTTACAAAGCAAGCGCTACAACACAATACACTGGATACATTTCACAACAAGCTTGGCTCAAGACCTGGGATTTTCCCCTTGCTTAGACTTGGGATTTACTCACACTAGTATCATACGAGTTACCTGAGATTTCCACCAGCATCTTGCCATATTCATTCATTCACAGACCTGAGAGTTGCACTCAACCAGCAACCTATCACCGTCTTACTCACACAACCATGCAAATACGATAAGGGAGCATTGACTTGTTGCGTACCCTTAACACGAAATACCACAGATTAGTGAAACATCATATAAACACAACCATAGAGGAAAGAATAGTCATAAAAAAACGTTATAGAACATCACTTTTCTTAAACGAGGATCATCATAACAGTTTAGAAATCATACTAGAAACTAGTTAACCATTCACAACCGTTCATACATCATGTTTTATCAATTTTCGAAAAATACACATGTTCATGGAAAAAATTTAACATTTTGCTTATTTTTTTTAAAACGTTTATGAAACGGATCTTATCATTTACAGAAATAAGGCTCATAATACATACTTGATCATTCACAAAAGGATAATAAATCACATTTATTACTTTCAACAATGCATATAAAACAAAACAATGTAGCATCACCATAAAAAATAGAGTTTTTCTTGTCATCCACAGAAGATACTTAGCCTCAACTTCTTCCTTCTTGGCTTTTGACTTCTTTCGATGGTTAAAGGAACCATCCGTTCAACATTCAGAAACCTTCCCCTCTTATCAGCATTCAGAAACCTTCCCCTCTTATTTTCATAAAAAACTTAAAGTTTCTTTTTGTCTAAAAACACTCCTTTTCTTTTTGGCTTTCTGCTCTATTTATAGAGGTCTTTCACCTGCAAGAGTCACTTCTCTACTTAACACGTGTTGTCTTATTAACACACTACATTATTTACCAACTTGAATTTGACATGTAACTTGACCATTAGTGACGATTTAACTTTCCCTTGAGATGCACACCTTATCTCTTTGAGAAGTCAAATTCTTAGTTGTTCGACTGCCCTTTTTCCTTTCCAAAAAGTTACCGACATTTCCTTTCCCACAGCGAGTTATCATGTCACTTGACAATATGTTCACCTTCTCACCTCAACATCTTGGGCGTACAACTTTTTCTTGCAGTATCTTGCTAAACGCCTCACTCTTGGCGCCTAATGCAACACCTTTCTCACCAGTCACCCTTATCGCGCGCGTTGCCTAACTTCACACAATGGAATCTTGGCTTAAGCTTTTCTCTTCGTGTCATCCATTCTCTTTTGCATCCTTTTTCTTAGGACTTCTCAACACTTCCAAAATCAGTAAGGGTCCATTCTCTTCCAAATCAGAGCCTCAAACTATAATATATTAGAAGATCATTTATCTTTGTTAACAGGATCATTGACGGTATTTTGCACAATCGTTTATGTTATTTTGCATAATCTTTTAGACTTTGTAACATGATCGTTTAGATTCATTTTAAAGAATACACGATCGTTGTGACTTATATACACGATTGTTTTGATATATTTACATGATTGGCTTTTAAAAATATTTAAACAAATACAAAAACTCAATCAAAAGCTAAGTAAAATTTAAAAATAAAAATTGTACAAGCATATCATAAAGGAAACAAATACTTAATTTACCAAAAGAATTTACTTGTCCAAAATTCTGCCACATATTGTTGTCTAAATAGTTTCAAGTTTTTTACATTTAGACTATTACGATTTGCAATTGTTAGAAGACATTCAATAAACTTAGCATAAAAAATCTTGCAATCCAATAACTTCTCGTGTTGCAATGTCTCTTTGGTTCTAATTATTGACCATGGGTTGAAATTGAATGCCAGTATTGTCATGTGCAGTCCAACGACTATCGATAGTGAGAGGATGCATGTTTGGTTTGTGGACTTACTGTAACCAGCCAAAAAGTTGGTTGTGGTTTGGTGTGGTCTTGTTATAGTTTGTATGTTTGGTTTGTGGTGTAGCTTTATCAAAGTTAATCTCACATAACTGTACCTACAACTTGACGTAGTTAGTTAACTCTTTTGACTTATTGATATGGAAATGCAGTGTCTTGCAAAACTCGTTCTAAGCAACATGATGATGTGACGTGGATATAGTGTTTTTGCTTATGTTGGTGTACAATATGCGTATGTTTAATTCTTGATGATATAATTGATTCAGGATCATTGCATGCACAATGCTCTTCATGAATCTCTTTATCATGTGAGATGACATGATCATTGCATGCAAAATATTCTCAATGTCCTCATCACATACTTTTAAGTCCTCTTTGTACAAGTTTTTCTATTGCTTGTTCAACTGTAAGCAAAACAATAGGTTTTTTTGGATGATCCAGAGTTGAACACAGAGAATCATATCAAAACTTAGTTCTAGAGTTTACTTATGAATTATGTGGTACAAAGGAATAAAATAATAAAAGAATATAAAAGAATGAAAGCATAAAATTGAATCTACCTATGTACACCTAAAGAACTCTATAAAGATGATTTAATGAAGTTTGTTGAGATGATATAAACATGAACTAACTTGTATTAAAGAAGGGGGTGAAAGAATGACTAATGCTACCAGGCAAATAAGCTATATGACCACCTCAATGCGATATAGCTTGATTAACTAGTTTATGATTAAGACATTCTCCTCTCGGAGTCATTGAACGCCACACTTGGTCTCCTGTCAGAATTCAAATGACTAACCCTAGCCAAACAAGGTATGTCTAGAAGTGTTTTCCAATAAAACTTATAGAACTTCGTGTTTAAGGACAACAACCTCTCAGCGCCTAATGCCTACACTACCTTTTGGGATACAAATGATAGAAGTTATCTTTTTAAGGTGGAGTTTGTCTCCAAATACCTTCTTGCACGTGTTAGCTATATCCGTGCTACTTTCCCTCTAGAGTAGTTGACAATACACACTGCCAAGTTATGAAAATAGCTCATCTAACGCGATAAGAGTTATAAGCTAAACTTCTTATCAAGAATGTATCATAAACCTAAAGTACAAATAACACAGGGACAAATGAACAGAAAAAAGATGGATAGATTGAGAAGGTATAAACATACATTATATTAAAGAATGAAGGCCTTCAGTCACTGTACAATATGAGCAAATACAATGTAAAGAAATACAAAAATGGTAAGAAAAAAAATGACATTACAAGTTAGGGGAGAAATGGAAGATTGACTCTTCTTCACTTAGCTCTTAAGCTTTTGCTCTACAAACTGACCAAAGAAGATGAACAATTACGTTACAGATGAAGGAAAGGCTATTCCTTTCCACCTTTCTCTAGGATTTAGCCCATTTTGGCCTCTAGTAACTGGTCGATTCAGACGTCTAGCCCCCTCTATCACTTTTGTCTTCTAGAGAATCTCTTCTCGGGTTTTGATGTGGACTTCTCACCTAGTCTCCTCGTGAGTTCTTCTGCGATTCGCTAGTTCTTCTTTGTTCATAATCCTGTGTTTAGACACTAAAAACTGGGAAAACACGCATAATGCTTATGTAAAGTGTTTCTAAATATTTATGAATTTACAACATATTCTTTGCATTTTGACACACTTACTATTTATTTTGGTCCCATTATTCTACCTAAAAGGTCATACTACAAGTTATCATGTTGCTGCTTTGAGAGCTTCGTTAACAAGATTTTGCTCAATACAATTGGGCATAGACATAAACATGAGGATCTTGCAGTTCTTCATGTCAGCTGCAATAGCTATCCAGTGTTCTCTAAGGTTAAGAAACCCAATCATGTAGTTGAGACGTGCCCACCCTCTTTTATCTTAGATCATACCAAGAGTGGATTCAAAATAGTAATTTAATGTTGGTTCAAACCATATAGCTATGTGTGCAGTTTGGTCTTTCGACCCAACCTCGCCACCCTCTAGCATCAGCACATGATAATCGAAAAGCCATTTATTCAACATTATTTCTCTTTTTATGCCATGTTTAAAGAACAAATAAAACAATTTTGCCAACATACGATCTATTATGTAATCTAATTTGTATATAAAAAAGTTTAAAGAAGAATAACTAACCATGAATGATGAATCTATCATTGTGAATTCAAACCTGTAAAGATTCTTTATTGATAACATCACCCTTTGCACATGCACCAATAACATATCAATGATCTACAAAAAAAAAAAGTAAAAAAATTAAAATTTGGAATCATAATACAAAACAATAATAACAATAATGACAATAATAACAATAACAATAATAATAACAGTGCATAATCGTGTAAGATAAGGTATCAAATCGTGTATCCCATCTACACGATTGCTTACCATTATGATCATAATAATACCGAGCGAACATTTTCCACAGATAAATGATCGTTTACCAAATACAAGTGATTATATATAACATTCGTTATGAAACTAAGCGATTGTGTACCATAGGTCATGATGTTTAATTACATAAAAAATATTGTACATGATCGTGTAGTTGTTTTACATATAAATTGAAATTTGGAAAGAGTACTTACGTCTTCAATCACCTATGTGTTTTTATTTCAACCATTTTAAAAAACTCATTTTTTAATGAATAAACTACAATCCTCCCTTCATCTTACGTTTTTGGAGTTTTCCTCCATGCTAAGTATGCCTTCCATAATTTTTTTATCCACTAGCCACATGGGATCGTATCGATCCCCATCTCTTAGTACATCATCTAGGACAAGCACTATAGGCTTTGATTTGACTCTAGTAGGTGGTCTGAGTGGGTTAACCTGTGGAACAGGCACTACTTCATCTATTTTTTTAGACTCACCCAGCTTCTCAGGCACCACTTCATGTGTGAGACTCAACCAGTTTCTTAGTCATTACTTCATGTGTTTTTTGAGACTCAACTAGTTGCTCAGACATTGCTTCATTTTGAACCTCAACCGATTTCTCAGTCACTACTTCATTTTTTTATCTCAACCTGTTTGTCACCAACAGAAGCTTTCTTTTGCTTCTTCTCCTCAATGGTTGAGAATTTTTGCAGTTTCCTTCTCTTGAAGGGTGTTTGTTGTTTGGAAATTTTCTAGAATGCATAATATTACATAGCAAACAAACAATTAATAAAAAATGACTACACAATTCTCATATATACATACCGGTTGAGATTCTTCATTTACAATCAAAATTGATGGCTGCACTTCATGAATTATCAAAGTTTTTTCCTCGTGTTGACATACCAATGGAAGTGATGTGAGGTCTTTGATAGTAGTTGATTAGCATCATCATAAAGTAGTGGTTGGATTACCAATGGAAGTTTATCAACCATTGCTGGCAGTTCCTTTACTGTTTGAGTATCAACTGTTAGAGTGTCAACCACTTCACTTACATTTAAGAGCAACTGTGCATCTCTGCCATCTATGCTCATATCATTGCTCGATTCCTTGCTCGCTACATATAAAAAAAAAGAAGAAAAACACAATGGTTGTTTATTTAGATTTTAAGCAATTTAAACAAAATAAAGCAATAGATAATGAACTAAACACTAATCGTTGATTTTCTAAAGTAGGCTATTAAGGATGTGACCCTTGAAAAGATTGACCCATATTGATGATCACATGTTCTTTTTATATTTCAGTTGGAGGATTTTAGTTATTGTGATGGTCATCATTTTTTTTTGCAGATTGTGACGATCAGAATCATCGTGATCATCTTGCATGTAATGAATATCACCATTCCTTTGATTTTGATTTTGATAAATAAAGAAAAAGAAAAATAAAAAAACAAATGTTAGTAAATGATTGTGTATAAGTAAGCAAAAGATTGTGTACATGATCTAAACGATCGTGTGGTAAAGGGTGAGCGATCGTGAAGATGAAATTAGGGAGCGCGTAAGAGAATTTGAACGATCACTTACTTCACGTACATGATTGTTTATCTAAAAAACTAACAAAATAAAACACTTTTTGAAATTAGACTTTACCTAGACCAAGCTTTAGAGCATCTGCTTCATTTTAGATAGCTCCAAAGCCTGCTTTCTGATTGCATCATCCATTGTACAAACTATGGAAATTAATGTCGACAAGTCATCAGGAACTTCCTTAATCTCATCGTTTAGTCCATTGTAAGATTTTGAATGACTTCATTTTGACTTGGCATTGGATCTGGAACGTTTGTTGTTGGTGGTTGGTATGGTTTCATGCTAGTCAACCATTATTTGTTCTTTTATTCTTTGTAGTGATGGCTGCACAATAGAAGTAACCCCAACAACATTTGGATTGGAATGAAGCGGTGGAGATGAGGATGATTCTATATTATTCAAGTCATCATGAACAAATGATTGATTATTCGTACTGTTACAATCTGAGGTTAACTCATCCTCCTTAATATCCATGTTATCATCCCCTCGAATTTGACTTCCTTAAAAGCTTTCTCTTGCGATGGTAGCTTCAGTTTAAGTAGAACAAAAGTTTGCAATGATGTAATCAACTAGTGTCAATAGATTGTTTATCAATCTTAAACTAAAACTAAAAAAAAAAGAAAAGAAAAGAAAAGAAAAGAAAAGAAAAGAAAAAAGAAAAAAGAAAAAAAAAAGAAAACAGAAAACAGAAAACAGAAAAAATCACTAAGGTAAACAATCGTTCATCATGAATCACGTACCAAAGGTACACGATCGTGCATTACGGTATAAGATCCTTCAATTGTTATAAACGATCATTAAGAATTTATACTTATTTTTTTTGTTATGGAATATATTGTTGTCTACCATTTTGTAGGATGGAGCTTGTGTACAACTCCACCTCAATATTCTAAGGATTGCTCCCTTTTTTTCTTTTCTTTTTTATGGCTAGGTACACACTTGTAGTTGAGAGTATTTTTTAAGCCCACACCTATAGTAGTTAAACAAATATGTTAATGTTAATGTTTAGTTTGCATTTAACTAAAATAAATAAATAAATAAGACCTGAAAAGCAAGCACGTAATCCTTGATGTTATAGAATTCAACAGACTTGGAATTTTGGGTTCTCTTCAACTCGTATGCTTCCTTTTTTCCTCATAGAATTGTCTTTAAATTGTTGAGAAAACGAGTGTAGAAGAAAATTGACCAATCAAAATTCTTAAAAACCTCTTGGTCATAAACTCTTCCAAAAATATTCATATCGAATGTGTTTTCTTATCCTTCCCCACCATCATAGTTTTAATAAAGGGCCAAGACAACCTTCATGACATCTTCATCGTTTGTAAAATCAAACTGTTTGAAGGCTTCCTCAACTTTCGAGCATGTTATTATCTTCTTCTTTTGGGCATTCTTGCCCTCTGGTCCAAATAGGAGGTTTCGTACCGTTTTCCCTCATAATCTTTATACAATGTTGCATTGGTTGGCCACAAATTAGTTATAATGTGGAACTCTTTATGGGTGAAGCATACTTTTTTTCCAAAATAGAAAAAGCAGATTTCATGTGTCTCATCTTCTTCAGGTATCTGTCCAAGCAAGAAATGATGGATCAATTAGCCATTTGAAGACCATGTTCACATCGAGCAATGGACCAAAGTTTATTTTATGGAACATTTGTAAAGGTTCCTTGGTCATTTCATCCTTAATGAAAGTGTTAATCTTGTGGATTTGGCACAATACAATGGCAGGAAAGTATTTGTCTTTAGGTACAACCATCCTACAAGCAATTATCATAGAGTATTTTAGTTATGTGCATGATTGTTTAGAAAACACTAAACCCTAAACCCTAAAAGCAAACTTTAAACCTTTAATTATCCTTTAGAATAAATGCATGATCATTTAGATAAGTCCAAAAGATTGTTCAAACAAATCTAAACAATCATTTAAATTAGGTTAAGATATCATTTACATAGGGTAAGAGATCGTTTAATCCAATTAGTAACCCAGTCATTAAATAATTAATCAATAAAAAATCAAAGTTGCACAAACATACTTTTGATGTTGAACATAGAAATGAAAATGTTTAACAATTTGAGAATAAAAATTTAAGGGAATTGGAAATGAGAGGAAAACCTAAACGAGAGTACGAGTTTGAAATATAAATAAAACGAAGTGTAATATGATGAGTAAATCAGTGATAACATAGTTAATCAACAAAAAATTAGAGTCGCACAAATATACCTTTAATGTTGAAGACAAAAATGGAAACGTTTAACAATTTGAGAGAAAAGATTTAAGGGAATTGGAAACGACGGTGCTTGTTTGATTTATGTTGGGGGTTTAGTTTGGGATTCAATGCTGTGTTTCCTTTATAGTCTTATTACATGGGTTTGTGCGATTGAGAAATGCAAGTTAAATTCATATCGCAAATTTGTCTACGCGGCTAGTCATGGTCATTGCATGCGAGATACTCAGTGTGTCCTAATAATTGCATAATCACTAAATCCTCATTGAGTCCAAGTTTTCCTATTGTCAACCCAATTGTAAGAAAAACGATAGGTTTATTGGATAATCCAGGGTCAAACACAGTGAATTGATATCAAATCTTAGTTATAAAGCTTAATTCTTCATGTGGGTGATATAAGATAATTAAATAGTATAAAGTAAAAGTTAGTCTAGATGCTAATCCTAATATCTTTTTTTTGGAAAGGTATCATAATTAAGTGCAGGGATGGGAATATTTGAACCTAGGTCCTATTTTCCACGGGTACAAACAGGTGCCAATTGAGCTAAGCTCATATTGGCGCTAATCCTAATATCTACACTAGAGATTCTGTAAAAGGTGGTAAAAATGATGAGAAGATGGGGAATGTACTAACTTGGATTAAAGAAGGGTGAATGAATGTTAGGTGATTAAACCATGCAATAACCTTGATGCGATAGAGATCAAATAACTAACTTCTAATTAAGGCGATCACCTCTCAGTTCCTTAAACGCCATACTTACTAGTCTCTCGGAATGTAAATGATAAAGCTCAATCAAGTGATAGTTATGTAGGAGTGGTTACTTATAAGACTTATATTGTAACGACCCAACTTTTTTAACTAAGTCGAAGGCATTAATTTAAAACCATGACCTTAATTTACTCAAAATCTCCATTTTAAATAAATAATCAAACTCACAAAGAAACTAAAATTTGAGTTCGGGCCCTGTTTAAAATAATCAAAGTTTCAAAGTAAAACTCGTAAAACACATGTTTATGAAACTCAGTCAAACCACATAGTTTTCTAATAAAAAACGAAATAAGAAAACAAACATAAGCAGAAGCATTTTTGGACGACAATCCCTATGACATTCACGCCTCCTTCTTGCCTCTCGCCGGTCTACCCCCTCTGTTATCTTTGCCTGAAAAACATTAAGCATAAAAAGGTGAGTACAAACATACTCAGTAAGAGACCCGCTACTGGTCCCATTAGGGAAAAATAAATTATTAATTTCCTAATGGAGTACCCTACACAGTCATAGTCTTATGATCCCGTAGGATACACATAATCAGTCTAACACCCCGAAAGATACATAATCAGTCTAGTGTTCTGTAGAAACACATATCAGTCAAATGATCCTGTAGGATATAAAAGAGTGGTGATCCCGTAGGACACCTACAAGGTAACTACACATTAGGTAACTAATAATTATCCCCTC